>MINK01006082.1:0-22687 GCA_001735545.1 Phormia regina
AATGACAACACAATGTTAAAATCATAGCTTTTTCAGTTCTTTTTTTGCTGGGCAGTTATAATAAATAAGGTGACGTATACGCAATTATCGGAGACTTTTAGTGCATATAAGATACAAACAATATTTTAATCGTCTGTTTTTATAAGACAAGCGGAAAATTTATCTCGTCAAAATGTATGGAAAACAACAAATAAATTTCAAATTTATTTGTTGTTTTCCATACATTTTGCAACTTTGCCGTTACAATCTTAAAACTGGTTTTTTCAGTCAATGTGCTGTCGGTTTTTAAAATAGCTTTTTATTAAAAAAAAACGTACTAAATAGTAATATTTTAATAGAATTTTTGGAATATTTTTTTAAATATTCATGCTTAAGGAGTATGTCCTTAAGCGCTGGCCTTCAGCCTCTGAGTATGTCGAACATCATCATATCAAGAAAATTGTTAATAGCCGCCATTTTATACAAAAAAGTTCCTTCAAATGAATTGATTCACCAATAAGTTCTACTACTTTAGTGTCATTATTTTTTGTGACACTAATAGTTTTGATGATGTTATTAAAGAATCTAAAGCAGCACTGATTACACCAGTTCTACAACTAATGATTTTAGAACATATTTCAAATTTTTTCCTGAGAACTTTTTTACTAATATTATTAATAATTTCGTATTGCCCTTAAATTAAGTAACTTTCTTTAATAAATACCAACATAAATATTTATTACAAAAGTCTTAATTAAAATGAAACCACAATTCGTTATATTTTCTCCAATAATAAATGGTATTCAAATTATGGCAACAAATTCATTTTTAATTACTTATAATTTATGCAATTGCAAGGCAAAGAATTCATTTTATGCTTTTTTGCTGAGATATAAATATTTTTTTTTTGTTTTTATATTTATTTGAATTTATTGACAAAACACCAATAAGCCAAAAGATAATTCATGACTCATCTGCAGCGACAACAAAATGCATACTGTGTGGCACAGCGAAATCATCAAAAAAAATAAAAAAAAACGTAAAATCTTAAATAAAATAAAAATTGGCATTTATTCGAGCAGTGTGTCACAGATTTAGTTATTTTCATTGTCGTTTATTTCATTGTTATTTGTAGTTGTATAAAATACGACAACGTCAACAATTTATTTTCTTTTATTTTTTATTTATTTTTTATTTTTTTACTGTAATGACAGAAACATAAGTAAATGTACATACATACATATGTATGTATTAAAGATGAATGTAGTCATACATATATAGACTTCTATATATATGTACGAAATATTACTCAATGGCCTCGTGTGTCTAGCACAGGATTAAAATACAAATTGTGGGAATAATCTCATAAAATTGTGTATAAAATTTTAGACTGGCCCAAAGTGAAGATTTTATATATTAATTTGAAAAAATTTCTTAGTCTTAGGATTCCGTTTTAAGGTAAATAAATAAAAGCTGATATTTTTAAAATTCTTTTAAAATCGGTTTTACTGGACATGTAAAACTCGTTATACATGTATGTATATATATCTACTGAAAAATTTTATTGCTACTTTTTTTATATTTTGCCTTATACCTATGTACATAAATAAAATGTAATTATGCGCAAAAATTGTATATTGTTGCCAAAAAATTTGTTTCTTATTCAACCGTGCAACATGAGGAACAGCTGTTTATATTTTTATTCTAGTCTTTTATAAAATATTCTTTATTTATTTCCTTAATAATGATGATGTGTTTTGAATTAAATGTTTCTTATAACAACAAAAAGGCTGTTGACTTAAAAAACAAACAAAAAATGTGAATAAAAAAATCTCAGTCAATGATGAACTCATATTTCAAAATGATGTAGCTGAATAAAAATTGTTAAATAAACTAAATTTTATATACACATTTCTCTTTTTTATTACTGTAGTACTTTAGAAATTCTCCATGTCCCATATAACGTAAAATGGAGATATTGTTGGTCAAGATCGACTATATGATACTCTAAATCACTGTGTATGATCACTAAACTTCGGTAATATTAGACCTGTGGACAATTATAGATCAACTTGATTTTATGAACTTTAAAACATTCTCGGAAGTGGGTTTATATGGAAGCTATGGTAAATTATGGACCAATAATTATTAAATTTGATAAAATTTATTTGTGTTGAATATCATCATGATACTAACATATGTGATTTATGTGCATTAATGAGATTTTTGGAAGAAGGGTTACATGAGATTTGTGGTCAATCGTAGACTGACCTTCTTTTAATACAAATACTGATGCCTGTTTTCTTTGCACCAAATTTCATTAAAGTATTCTTATTTTTAAGTCAAGTTTTAAAGTTTAAACTCTATTTCGGGGGGACATTTGTACACAGAAAAAAAGAAGCAACAAATAAAATCAATCATTAAATATGTAAATAATTCATTCAATTAAAAACTGGTATACATTTTAAACTTTCCTTAAAACTATTACATTAATTACTAAAAACTGTAAAAAATTAAAAACAGAAAAAAAGTTTCCAATTAAAAAGTTAATTAAATCAATTAAATGGATGATTGAAAGTATTAAAAATTTAAATGGAAAATAAAATCTTATTTAAATTTGATTTTTATTTCAGTTTTATTAGAATATATTTATTAACTTTTAACACAAAATTAAACAGCTATGTTAATTAAACAATATATGGGAATATATGTGAATATATGGTGAAATAATAAACCGATCGTAACCAATTTTAATAGACAACATCGTCCAAAATCACAAGTTTTCTTAAATTATCTTCGAAATTGCGACCTGTATCTGTACACAAGGTTTCATGAACAGCAAGACAGACGGACATTGTTAGATCGATTTTAAAACTGATTCTGTATCGATGGTTATTTTTTGAAGGTGATGTTGGATAACATCTTCTAAGCTTTAAAAACATCAGCACAAACGCATAATACCCTAACCGTCTATGGTATAGGAGATAAATATATTGAAAGAGACTTAAGTGTAAATAAGCAGTGCGATACAAAAAAATCGACATAAAATTCAAAAACTTGGAAACGTTTAAACTTAAAGTCTTCATAGTTGTTTTGTTTCATTGACAATATCCTACAGATCATAGAAAAAAGTTTTATTCTTGTAGACCTTTTCCGGTAACCATTTCCATTATTTCAATCACTTCTTTGGAGCAGTCTGTCCATCTCCTTTAAAATTCTTTAATATTTTGGAATAACTCTTTGGTTATCTTCAATTTTCTTTTCTTAAAAGCTTTTTACTGACCTTAGCTCCAGATAATTTAGAGACTTGACCTCACCTGGTACAAAAAACTATGAAATTGTTTCACTGCAGAGCGTTCTTAAGTAGTACATAATGCCAAATAGGACCAAAAATATGTAAACCCATTGTGCTCTCTTATGAAAGGAAAACAATTTTATAACATACACTTTTTGTTATATTTTTCGATATTTATAGAGCCCACTGCAACGAATAACTTTCGTTCATTCATTTGCCACAGTTGCGTAAATCTTCCAGAAACTCTTGAGGAAACTTCGTCAGCTTTTCTGTCCGTAATTTATCTTAACATATCGTCGAGATTTATAAGCAATTGCGTAAATCTTGTCGGACCAGAAACTCTTTAGGAAACTTCGACAGCTTTTCGTTTTTTAATTTATCTTAACATATCCTCGAACATCATCAACATATAAATTTTAACCAGGAAGCTGTACTTATATTTCGTCGCGCATTATACAACATGAACATTTTATTGTCATCTAATTTTTTTTTGCAGCATTCCAGTCTCAAATATTTTGAACTTTATATTTTGAACTCCTCATAAGCATTAACCTTCGCACCAAATAGCCTGAATATTGGTAAAAGAGTATCATGTGGACTTCTCCTGATACTATTAAATAACATTGGAAATAGTTTGACAACAGAAATTTAATTTTTTGGACAATTATTTGTAGGACTAATTGGGATTTTTTTTTAAATCCCAATTAGTTTGTCGTCATTCATTTTTATCAATCCTTCAAAAAACCAACATGATAGTCATTAAAAACAATAAAAAAAATTTAAAATTTTGCTTCGGAAAATAGTTATGAGGCAAAATGTGAGTTTTTTTTTGATAGCACTCCTTAATACATTTTGAGACAATAACAAGCGTGAGTGTTATATTCGGCTTGGCCGAATCAATATACCTACAATCCAAATTTTCTAATTTTACGTTACATGGAAGGTGTTTCTGAATTTATATTGACTCATGAATTATCTGTAGAAAATTTCTTTTATGTATCGCATAATATTGTAAGTGGACGGACCATGGCCTTTTTTTGGTTTTCAAGTTTACAGCAAACTTTATACACAAAATTTAGTTGTCGTACATGCTTTTGTTTAAGAAATATCAGCAGAAAAGTACGAAATGAAGTTACAACGGTCACCGTGTGTTTCTAGTACATATTAAGCTTATAACTTTTTTTGTTTATTAAGCGATTTTCAATACAAAACAAACTATATATAAGATAAGTATTTAATCCAAATTTCAACACCATCCCCCTCCCCCCCTAATTTATTTCACTCGAGCTAGATCGACACAGAATCCAATAGAGATCCAGAATATATATGTATTTTTTAGGCAGCGGTTCTCTAAAGATATTTTGCTTTTCTAAATAGTGTTTCTTGGATAAAGCATATCTAATATCATTCTTTAATGGTACCAAACTAATTCCACTTAAAATTTATGATGATGAAAATAGCTTATGGGGCCATTAAGCGATAAATTTCATTATATTTCATTTTTTAAATTTTATGATTAAAAATTAAATGAAATTTTTCGTTTTGTGAAATAAAATATTTGTATATTCTGAGTTTTGAAGTACTCCACAGAATATTATTCCATTTTTAAATTACTCAAATGGCGTTAAAGCGACTATATAGAAAAGTTCTTAAAGCCTTGGCACAGTGGGTTATAATCCAAAAATTTTGAAAATATCTGTAATAATTTGTTTGTGGTTTGTGGGAAGGTACCTTAATAGAACTGATTATAAAAAAAATGCAATAACATAAGCGGTCATAGTACAAATTCCCTCGCATTTAACCCCCTTTTTATTAATCTGCTAACAGAATTCATATTAGGAATCTATAATAAGTTGTTACAAGTTTTCAAACAAAATCTAAGGGACTACGGAAAAATGTTGATTTTATAGTTAAAAATGTGATCATATCACTTTACGAAAATAGGTTCTGTAAAGATCACAATAATGTATTTGAATCAGTTTTTACTACATTTTTTGTTATTTTTATTTAAAAAATCAAAAATTAGTACTTTTTCTTCTCTGGTATAAATATATTTTTCCATATTTCCATTTTTAAATAGAATAAAATTAGAATTTTAATATAAACTTTCACATAATATTTTTATTAAAAAACTATACGCTAAAAATATTTTTCATATATCTTCGCGACCCCCCAGGAATGTCCTTACAGACCCCTTATGGGTGGCAGATTCCCATTTAGAGAACGTTGCTGCATGAATAATTATTTCTACATGTTACATACGGAATGACAAAATCACTAAATCCTCTATCTTTTTGATAGCTGGTATAAAAACACTTTACAACAATATTGTACTTATAGAAATATAAATACAGCGACAACAACAAATAAATTGTATGAATCATCGTATCATTTGTTTTTGTCTAATACCGCATCAACATTAGTTTTTATGTTGCTCTGTTTTGTACATTTACTCTATGACAATGTTGACTCTTTTTTTATTGTTTTTGTAATAGGGTGTCCCCTTTGGTAGCTATGAATATTAAGGTATCGTTAATTTTATTTAGAATAAAATCTTTGAAAAAAAATCCCTTTTCTATTTAAGTATTCAAATTTATTTATTTTTAAATTTTGGATATATTTAAACCTTCCAGAAAGTTTCCACTTGTCATTTGTCAACTACTACTTCGTTGATAAAGATATGAAAAAATAACAATAATAATAAAAAATCAAGATAAATTACAGTTTGCGAAAGGATAATGTTGATATACATATTTTAAAAAATTATAAATTTAATTTTGATTTAAGGTAGGAAAATTTGGTTTGGTACCAGCCAAGCATGTAATTGTATATATTGCTCATTGCATCTGCATTTTGCATGCATATGTATATGTATAATATACATATAAACACTTACAAACTGTATGTCTTTCTATCTGTCCATATAAACACTGGCAACAAAACACAGGTCCCAATTTTATTAATATCTTAATGAAATTTCAAATTATTTAGGGAAAAAGACATAGCATTATGAACCTTGAAATGATCGGCCCTATATTTCATCTTGACCCCTTAAAACTCTTTCCAGAATAGAGGTTTAACAATCATAAATATGTTCAATGAAATTTGAAAGAAGGGTGTTACCTAATCAGATTAAAGTTTTTAATCTATATTAATCTTTTGAAGAACACTAATGCCAGGTATACTATAAACTCTTGGCAGGTTTTTAAATACATAAAGTTTTTTTGTCTCAATTTTATATGCACTTTTTTGTATTTTTATTTTTCAATTCAAAAAGTTCAAATTTTACCGCAAAAACATGTGCTTAGTGGATATAGCAGAAGAAAAAAATTCAAGCAAATACACTTACATACACATACATATAAAAAAAGAAAAATGATGCCGCGTGCGAAAGAGATTTATGATTGCACTTTGCGTTGTCCATAGGAATATTTATACAAATGTATATGTAGTTTAATGTTTTTAACATAAAAACAAGATGATTTTTATGCACAATTTTTTCGAGGGGGATTTTTCCCAGAATCTTTAGGTTTAAATGTAATAACCACATAAAAAAGTGCAAAATGCAAAGTATTTGTTTTTTTTAATGGTCAGACTTCAATAATTAATAGCCCATAGTTGTTTGTAGGGGAATTAGAAAAAAGTTGAAAAACCGGTTATGGTTAAATGGAGAATATATATGTATATTATACATGTTTTTTTAAGAAATGTTACTTTTTTATCCTTATGATCCTTATTGTTTTATTAAGTTTTTTAACAAAGGAGTGACTAAAAAATTCATTAATTTTATTAATTGTCATGTCAGACCAAAATTATTACATATATCATTAACTAAATATTATAAGTAATTAGAAAATAAAATAATTTCTAATTAAAAATTTTATCAAATCAAGTACACAGAAAAAAATATTACAATATATTTTTCAATCAACATAGTTGTTTAATTTTACATTAAAATTTTATAAATATATATAAGTAAAACTGAAAAAAAGTAAGATTTTATTTCTTATTTAATTCTTTCAGACATTCACTTAATTGATTTAATTAATTTTTTAATTGGATTTTTTTTGTTTTAAATTTTTTAGTAATTAAAATGATAATTTTGTTCAGTGTAGATAATATAAATATTTTAATAAAATTTTACTTTTATTTTACTTACTTACCCAGCAAAACAAAAAAAATAACATCAAGAGCTTCCAAAAAAGAACAGTTTCACTACTTCAAAAGTGGAACCATGTACATATTTTGAACTTTTTTGGAAGTTCCTAAAATCTACTTTTAAAAGAGTTAAAATTGATAAGGCTGAAGTGAAATTTTTGAAGCGAAGTACTTCGAAAGCAATGAACACCCTAAAGTGGGACAGAATTGAAATTTTTTTGAAAATAAATTTTTTAACTTCTAATCGGCTGATTGTATTTGCATGAAATTTGGTATAGACGTTATTATTATTATTATTATTATTATTATTATTATTATTATTATTATTATTATTACCTTAATATTATTAATATCATATATTATTGTAGGCCTCGAATAGCCTTTGGATTATTTGTGTTTAAATTACTACCTAATTTTTGCATGTTCTTGGTAAAGTTCTTTCATATACACATTTTCCATCGATTGTATTAATTTATTTGTGACTAGTTAAAGAACAAAATTATCTATCTGCAAAATAACGCTTTTTGTGTTTGGACTACAAAAGTAATTTTCACCACTGAATTTCAGCTAGTTTACGTTTGCTACGTCTACATCTCATCCTCACAACAACAATTTTAAAAGTGCTTTATAGATTTACAGCCGTATTCACAGAAAAATAATGAGTATTTGATAAAGGTGTTGTAATAACTAAATAACAAGAAAGTTTTTAAAATTTTATTTAAACAGGAGAGATAAACATAAGATTAACGTTATTTTTTATATTCTTAAATAGACGGACGTATTATTTTTATATTTAATTTTTTTTTATTGTTCAAACATTTTCAAAAGTTACAATTGTTAACAAAAAACTAAAAGTTGCCAAAAATAAAATTAAGATTAAATTCATTAAATAAAGTTTTTGTTCCGAACGAATCAAAAAATTAACGTTCTTCCTACCCAGATTTAAAAGGTCATATTATTTCATCATATTTTTATCATTTCAATTTTGTCTAACATACTCTTTATATCAACATTGATATCGATTTTCCTAATGGTCCAAGCTTCACACACACGGAAAAAAATATTAACGTCTTTTTTCTATTAACACAATTATTTAAATTTATATAAAATTGTAATAAATATATTCAAGTAAAAATAAAATAAAATTTAATTTTGGTATGATTTTACTTCCTATACATATTTTTAATTTATTCAATCATTTATTTGATTAATTTAATTAATTGATTAATTGGATATATTTTTTAGTTTTTCATTTTTTAAAATTGTTTGTAATTGATATAATCATTTTGGTGAGGGATGCAAATTTGAGTAAGTTTTTGACTGAATGAATTATGTTTATATATATTTGTTAATTGGTGACTTTTTTCTGTGTACGATTTTTTATAACAATTATTTCTATTAACAATTCTTGGCTACATTCTCTTTTAAATAAAAGGCTATTTAAATATTTTCTGTATAGTTGTGGCAGCTACAAGTTCATTTAACTAACTTAATTTTGCATCTACAAATGTATTTTATATCCTTTCCAGTATATATATAAAATAATATAACTAAACATAAGTTTGTTTTTGCACATTTTGTTGTTAAGAAAAACACAAAACTTCATTAAGTTGTATGTATTTGTTTGTGAAAAAGTTAAATTATTTTGCAGCATACAGCTGCCAGACTTAATGCAATGAATACATATAAACACGGCTGCATTAATATACACATTTAAATAAGTAATTGTGTGTTATATAGTTGTTGTTGTTTTTTTTTTTATTTTCTATGCAAATAATATTATGCAGCAACAAAATTTGCCACCATCTATTTTAGTGGCAAACACGTTTCGTAAATATTTGTCAAGTCGTACAGCATTTGCCTTTTGACTAGTACAAGCTTTAACTATGTCTGTTATATTCTTTTCTTTTTATTCACTATTCACTTTGCCTATTTCTTTTGGCAATGTTTTGAGCAAAATGCGAGGGATGTGTAATAATTAAAAAAATTTTTAATTTTTTTAATTGATTTCGTATTCGCTAAATAAAAAAATTGTAATAACTTTGCTACAAATTATTATAAAATGGCATGATCAATCATTAATCTTGATGTTATTTTAAAACATAAATGCTTTTATTTTCTAGCCCTCGTTTTTAGTTTAAGGATATATGGAAAAAAATAAATAAATCTTATTTCTTTTAGCCACTTTTTTACACCATTCATTCTATAGGTGCTATTTTATTTTACCAAACTTTTATACATTTATTTTCAGAGTTTAAAATAGCTTTTAAGACTTTAACTAGAAATAAAGATGCATAAAAAAGGAAACAAAAATTATATGGACACACAATTGTAACAAAAAATAACAACAAAGTTCCTTATACAAAAAAGGAAAATATTCTACTTTTAACAACATCCACTAATACGACTTTGGACTATTTACTTTTGAGTAGTTTTGCGTAACTAGAGAAACTTAGCACTAGTTTTATTTTATTTTATTTCGACTACAACGAAAACATTCTTTTCATCTTATAGTTTTCTTATACGTTATTGGTAGAATTTTACTGCACTCTATGTATGTACATTAGGATGGTACTTTTTGCGAGCTACGTTTAATAAGTTTATGAAAGGGGATATTATAAAAGAGTATATTATATAGAACATTTTTAAACGTCCTGCGAAAATTTGAATACGATGCTACTGAGCCAATTACTTTGATAATGGTAAAACCAAACTTCGTTATCACCAATTCCCCTAGACTCTACAAAATGTTCTTTAGACGTACAATAATTAGTATTTCGTTAGTATAACGTAAAGTAGAATAGTCCTTTCAGGAATATTCCCAGAGCTCAGATCATAACAAACATTTTGTTTAGCTACTACCAGCCGCGGATCCACGGGGAGGGAAAAAGGGAAATTTCCCTCCCCAAAATGAAAAATCCTAATGCAAAATTTGTACTAAATCATTAATTTAAAAGAAATTGTTGTGAATATCATTCTATTTTTCTCCCCCAAAAGCATGAGCTAGATCCGCGCCTGGCTACTACACACTCTCGACCTATCACCTTTAAATTTTTAGATATAAATTTTTTCTATAACTGTTTTAAAAACTAAATAAATACTTAAGATTTATTTAAATTTTATATAGAGATACACTTCCTGGCCACTATCCTGGTTTTATTTTATAAATGTCATATTTTAAGAAAATAGTTCTCGCAATATTTGATTGCTCTCACCAGTAACAGTTCTTTTGATATACTATTAATAATATTTCTTTTCTATGGGTCATACCATTGCCCTGCTCATATCCTTCCCGTTTTCATAAAATATTCTCACTTTTGCTGTAATAGTTCTCAAGAATATGAGAAAAATTAATATTACTTTTTATGAAGGGTACCCATTCACACCCCCCTCCCCCCCTCCTAACAATGCTATTTTCATTTCATCTGTAGAACATGATAAGATAAATGATCCCACAAAATCTAAGAGATCTTACCAATAATAATTCTTTAGATAGGCAACTAAGAATATTTGCTTTGTATGAGGGTAGCATTTCCCCAGGTCCTATCCATCTAATTTTCATTTAAACTTATAGAAGTTTTCAAGAAAGTTATTTTACAAATTGTTTAAGACTGTTGCTTTTTTAGTTTTTAAGATATATACGACATTTGATATCATATCGTTTATCATTTTTTTTTTTTTTTTTTTTGGTCCTATCCGTTCCATTTTTAATTCGAGTTTGATATTACTGCAAAATTTTAAGACTTTTGATTTAGTAGTATCTAAGTTAATTGCTAATTTGTATTTTTCTCTATGGGGGCTACCATTCCTCTGAAATATACCTGCCTCTTTTTCGTCTAAATTATGTAGTTTGTTAGAAAAAAATTATTTTTTCAGAATCTTTGGTTAAATAGCTGGGTGGCACCAAGTACCAATCGTCGTATAAAATTTAAACTTATAAGTAGAAAGCCCTAAATTCGGCTTTCTGCTTATAATGTTGTACCGCCCTAGTGTACATATATATTGAAAAGCTAAAGTATTTATACACACAAACTTATATTCATACTTTTATCTGCAAATATGTAATTATTTTTTATTTGTAAAACTTTGTCCACTATCTTCTAAATATTAACAACTAAAATGTTGGTATCTTTTTATGGAACACTTTGGTTTTTGGTAAATTTCTGGAATAAATTTTCTTTTCTTTTGTATCGATTATATTATAAAGATAAATTTAAAAAAAATGGAAACATACAAGTCTAAAATATTTGAGGGTTTCACAAAGTGTGCTATTGAGAGGTATTGTCATAAGTCATAACATTTTTCTATTAATAAAAAATATTCTTATTGCTTTTCTTTTGTAAAATTTTATGACATTATATGAAAGTACATATTGTGAATCCCTGTATACTATTTTTTGTTTTGTTTATGTATAAATAAGTGGCGCATTTATTTACTGATTTATTTTATACACAAAGTAGTAATATTCGAGATAAAAGTTCATAGATTTTGATAGGCCATTTTTATAACCCCCTCCCCCATAGGAGGTTGGGGAATTATGAATTGGTGCTGACGTTTGTAAAACATACAAAAAGTTTAACGCATTAAAGTTCAATCAACTCAGAATCAATTTCAAAATCGATTTAACGACGGCCTTCCATCCGTCTAGCGTCCGGTAGCAAATTTGAAGATAATTCAATTCAATAAAATGCTCGTAGGTCTTTTATATCATAAGAAACGTTTACTAAAAGGTATTTTTTTTTTCTTAGCTGAAAAAGTATCTATATCCTCTTCGTCTTATATATTTTTTTACCATATATAATAATTCTATACTTTTCTGAAATGTATCTTTACAGAAATCACTTTAAAATAAACACGACTAATAACTCAAATAGTCAAGGTACACATGCTTCTGAATTCGACACAATTTATATGAATGAAAGTTTTGAATTAAGTATGTAATTTCAAAAATACCAAATCGGTAAACGGAATGCCGTTTAAGAATTTATAATATGTTTTTAAACGTTTTCAATTAAAATTTCGAATTTAGAAAATGTGAATTTTATAGCCGAAATGTAGAAAAAAACAATTTTTTTTTAAATTAATTTGAATTACAGAAATCTTAAAGTCTTCTTCTCATTTGATTCAATAAAGTGTACATTCACAAAAAAATTTGAAAAATATCTTTAATAACAATGATTATGTTACAGATAAAATAGTTATTGTTGCTCAAAAACACATTTTTACTTTAATTTCTAAAAATAGGAAAAATATAAACTAGAATTTTGCCATTTAAATTACATTGCTTAGCTGAAATAATTTTTCGGTATATAGAAAAAATGAAATAAATTTTTATGTCACAGCTATGTTAGCCTTGAGGTTTCTGTTGCGTCCCCCTTCCAAAACTTACCCCGTTCCGCTGCTACGCCTATACCAAAAACAAAGCATAGATTTATTCTTAAAAAGATTTAACTGGCAACACTGGAGTTAAAAAAAATGTTGGTCTTTCTTTCATAGAATTAATGATTATAATTAAACCTCTAAGTGTAACAATTAAAATAACTATTTTTTTATTATTTATACTTCTTTTATTTACAACATCTGAATACTTAAGATAAAGCAAAACAATAACAAAAAATATATAATTAATATAACAAGTACTACTAGAAACAAACCATAACTAACATTTAATAAAACTACTTAAACCGCAAATAATAACAAACAGAAAAACCTTTAACAACAACCTTAACAAATAAATATAATGCAAATTATAATAAATGCATTACTTATGAGTATTATGGATATTAACGATACACAGAAAAAGAAGAAAAAATGGTTTTCATAAAACTATAAATTATTAAATATATCAAATATTTAATTTATTATTAATTAATTTATTTATATAAATTTATTAATTTATATAAATTTTCTTTAACACCTCTACGTGCACACCTTTAATGTCCACAAAAATAAAGTAGTTAGTAGACACAACATAAGCACAAATAGTTAAAACGTTTACTGAGTAGAATATATAAAACTAACTGCATAAAGAGAACTATAATAATTATTCGCAATGTTACGAATCTGTGCGTATAAAATTTAGTGACAGAAGATAAAAGTGTTGCTAACATTTGTTGTACAAATACTTATTTTGTTTTTCTACAATATTGTTTTATTGTTTAAATATATTTTTTTTGGTAAAATACAACTAAATGTAGCATCTTTACTATGTTACAGGCTATGATATCTCAGCTAATTTATTATCTTTAAATTAGCTAAAATATGTGTTTACATTTAAGAGAGCGGGAAAGAGTTAAAGATAGAGGAGAGTACTTTAGTTAACAAGTTGTAATACAAATATTGGGGTGTTCTATGATGTGAGTCATTTAGAAAGAATATGGGAAACTAATTGTTTTTAGCTCTTGAGAAAAAAAATTTATACATGTATATCATGCATTCCATGAAAAAATGTCTAAAAAATTTCGTTAGGTCTTCGGATTTTGCAAGATCTTGGTGAAGTTTTTTCAATAAATAGACCAACATATTCCACCGATTTTGTAATATTTTATTCATTTTTTTTTTTTTTAAATTAAATTAACTTAAAAAATATACGATTTTGAATTAGAAAGTTTGGAAAACTAACTAACATCAAACGGGCATCAAAATTTTCTCCAAAAATAAAATTTCAAAAATCGTTCAGTAAAAGAATAACTTCACTGATAGGTTAATAAACTCACTGACTGAATTACTTTGTGATTCATTATTGCACAGCCAAAACGATTTAAGCTAGAAAGATGAAATATGGATGAAATAGATTGGCCTCCTATTAACAGATTCCAAAACCGGGAAAAAACTGTAACCATGTATCTCCTAAAAAAATAAAGGTACCAAGAAAGTTGAATAGCTATCGTTGTTTATTTAATCGTATAATTGTCTAGTACTTTTTTGAAATTCGGCTCAGTAATTTTGTACTTTTTGGCACCCTATCTATGTTTTAATTCAGTAAATGGAGAAATGAAATATGCATTACATTAGTTACTTATCGAAAATTGGTACTTTTTGGAAATGCAAACGTTTAAGGGTTTAAAATCGTACATGTTTTTTGGTACTTTTTTCACATTTTTTCCATTTTATTGATTCAGTTATAAGAATATTTTAACATTATTGGAATGCAATCTTTGTTATATCCAGGAGGAATAAAAAGTACCAAATGGAGGATAATATCGGGAAATTAAATTTTATTCAAATTATGTAATGTATTTTTTTTATTATATTAGACCTAGAAACATGAACTTAACCATGTAAAGTCCTAATTAAGGAGTATTCTGCAGTACTTTCTCATGCTTCCAATGGTATTTTCTGAATTTTCTATAATATTGAACTTAGAAACATAAAATTAAAGATATATGATCCTAATTGAATGAGAATCCATAAAAGGTAACTTTGTAGTACTTTTTTAGTTTTTCCTAGGGTACTTTAGGAATTTTCTGCAATTTTGAACATAAACACAGAGAAAAAACATGGTCATAGCATGATCACTACAACTATTCAATGTTTGTATAACTGCTTTCCATTGATTTGAACAATATCGTGTTCATTGTAACTATGTTTATGTTTCTGTTTGATAATTTTATGATTATTCACCATCACAATTTTAATATGGTTACAGCAATTTTAATTGGTATTTAATATTTATATTTAAATAAAACCATATTTAATGAAAAATCCAAATATTTAGAAAATTCTTCCACAATTTCAATATTTTTATTTGCTTTTAATAACTATTAATTCTCATTTAGTTCAGATATTAACAACATATGTGATTATGGTTTCTTTATATTCAGTATCATAATGTACCACATATCATGGTACCAAGGAATATACATATGAATACATATTTTACTATTACGATAAATGTTATGATAAAATAGAATTATATGTATGATGAAGTAAGTTTATATATATGATAAAATTATATTATTAAATGATAAAAACATAATTAAATTGGAAGTTATAAAGGTTATAAACATTGTTAAATCGAATCATTAAGTGATGAAAAAATAAAATGGAATCATAATAATATTTACATACAACTATACTTATTTTTAAATGTAATTATATATTACAATCATGTTAGGTTGCTCTTTGTTTAATCATATTTTTTCTTTACGTATAGAATTATGAAATTAAAGATATAAATTCAATAAGAGGACCTTGTGGTACATTTCCATTCTTCAAATGGTTCTTTTTGAATTTTGATTAATATTGAACATTCAAATAAAAAAAAAAAAATATGGTCCTACGTGAATGCGATTTTTGGTCCTTTTTAGATGATCTAATGGTGCCTTTGGAATCTTCTAAAATATTGAACATTGAAAAATGAAATTAAAGATAGGGTCATATGTGTTTTTGTCCTCCTAATGGTACTTTTCAATTTTTCTATAATATTTGAGCTAAAATCATAAAATTAAATGTATATGGTCCTAAGTGAATATATAATATTATTCTTTGGATTTTTTTTAATAAAAAAATTCATGACATGACATTGAATCCATAAGAATTATTATGATATCAGCCCATTTTTTTACTAAAATATAATAATATAAATAATTGGATAATTTTTGAAGCGCTAAACGTTCTTTTTATGGGATTAAGGAACCATAGTTTAATTAAGAAGATGTGTTACTTCTTTCACTTTTGGTATTTCATATAATGATTATTATAATTATTTCATAACATTTCATAACATTTATCAGCACTCACCAGAAAACGATCAACAGCATCCAAATAAGAACATACTCACCACTTCAGAAGTGAAGCAAATTGCATATTTTGAACTGTTTAGCAAGTCCTTAATAATTATTTACAAAAAGGGGAAAATAAATTAAGTTTTAGTGCGAGAAAATATAATAATTTCTAAGAAAATTAACATTTTATTAATTGTAAAGCATTTTTATTATCCTTTAATAAAGCTACAATGGAAAAAAAGAAAAAATAAAATCAATCATAAAATATGTTAGTAAATAATTCATGCAATTACAAACTTGTTTAAATTTGCACCTCTCACCAAAATGATTGTAGGAATTACTGAAAACTCTAGAAAATTTAAAAGAAAAATCCGATTAAAAAATTAATTAAACCAATTGAATGAATTAAAAATTTAAATGAGAAATAGAATCCTACTTAAAATTAATTTTATTTCAGTTTTATTTGAATATATTTATTAAAATTTTAGAGCAAAATATATAAAGTAATACCTTTTTCAGTGTAAAATTAATTTTTTGTTTAAATTTTTTTTTAATTCATTTTTAGGGAAAGTACTTCAAAAGTAATGTATATGCAGCATAAAAGAAGGACATGCTACCAATGACAACCATTAAGAAAAGAATTTCTGCAGCTCTTTTACACCACTAACTACTTCCTTCCCAGCAAAAACAGAACTGAAAAGGAGATGAAATAGTTATTAATTTAACATTGTGTTGTCATTGTGAGAAAGTACCTAGTGGTATAAAAGAGCTGCAGAAATTCCTTTTTTTAACCCATGGTTATCATTGGATGTTCTTCTTTTATACTTCTTGTTCCATGCTTTCAAAATACTTCTCTTAAAAATACGCTTATAAAAATTTTTAACATAAATTCCGTTTCAGCCTTATTAAGAGACAGTAAGAATTCTTTAAAATTATTAAAATTTTAATTTACTTAGAAATTATTAACCTTTCTTTACGCTTAATTTTAATTTAATTTCACATTTTTGGAAGTAATTTTTAGGAACTTTCAAAAAAGTTGAAAATATGCACTTGGTATTACATTTGGAGTAGTGAAACTGTTCTTTCTTTGGAAGCAAAATGCTAAATTTATGACTTTTTCAGATTCTTTTTATATAAAATTGAATATGCGTTTTTTTTTTTAATCTGTTTGCATTTGAATTTTATTCGTTGCTTTTATTTGTTATGAATACAATGGGGTAGCGAAGAACAGTGGTATGTTTAGCTGTTTGCAATATTATTAATGAATTTATGAAATTACATTTTAATAAAACATATTTAGAATTAAGAATATAGGTAGTATGATTGTTATTCAAGAAAATTAATTTCCATGGAATAGCCCATATTAACAAAAAAAAAAATTAAATCAACAACTTGAATTAACCAAAACTATAAGATAACACTATAATATATGTATATATTTATAATGAAATTGTTTTATGCATCATCACAACAATGCAATAACAAAAAAAAAAAAAAAAACAAAAACAAAAAATTGTGCACAAATGAAACTAAATTATATATCTAACAATTGGTTAAAACTGTTGGAAGCTACTTATGTTGTTGCTACCAACAACATACAAACACACTCAGTTGCATTTATAGAAACATAAATACATACAACAACTATCTCTAAGCGTTTTTTTTATCTTTTTATTTAATAGAATAATTTCCTCCCCCCCCTCTTAACACTCCAACAAAAGCCCACCAACAATAGATATTTTCTCTTAAAAACAAAAACAACAAGTATAGTGTCACTTTGATAGCATCTGTATTATCTATTAAATTGTTTGTTTGAAAATTTAATTGCGTCTATGAAAACAGCGACGCTAGCGATAATGACAACAATAGCAACGTTTTCTGTTGTCATCACCTTTATGTAGACTAAAGCTATACATACACACAAACATAAATATACAAAGCAGATATTTTTACCTTTGCAGCATTAGTCGTAGCAGCAGATGTTGTTGCTACTTGCTACTCTAATACTGTTAGTAAAATTGTATGTACGGTTATTATGTACGAATGAATATCATCACTAGATACCAGATTGCGTTGAGTTGAGGCAAACGACTACTAATAACAGCGGCCTTTTGAAACAACCATACGGACGACAACAGGTTTTTTAGTCTTTTTTGTGTGTTTCAATGTGGAAAACTTAAAAACGGTGGTAAAAAGTCGCTAACTAATAAATTTTCGTACGCGTAAAGAGCATAAAGTGTAAATAACTGCAATTAAAAACAAAAGAAGAAAAAAAAAAGTTTCTTATTTTTCCTCTTATTTCTTTCAATTGGCCAAATTGCTAGAAAATTTATTAAAGTAATTAAAAACGAAGAAAAAAGTTTTAAACAACTTAAAAGTTTCAAACAATTGAAAATTGTATATTAAATAGAAAAAAATAAAAAAAATAAAAATCAAGTTCATTTAAGTGTATCTAATTAAAAACATTAAGTTATCTTTAGTATCACTATCTAAATACAACTGATAACACCTGAGGATTTTTGATTTTTTTTTTTTTATTTAAATCATTTACATCTTTGAAAACTCGTGGAAAGCAACAAATAAACAAAAAAAATTAAAAATGTAAGTGTTTTGGTCATAAACATTTATGCACTTATTTTTTAATTATTAAATATTGTAAATTATTTAATTCAAAGTCACCTATTGTTTGTGTCAACAAGCCAGCAACAGGTACACATACATACATATGTATTTATAATAAAACTCAAGGCTTTTACTAAGCAATTGACTCACTATAGCCAACTGACTGTAACGTATGTTTGGCATTGCTAATAATTATCATTATTATTATTATTTGCAATATATATTTAAACAATTTTCTTTTAAATATTGCTAATTATTCTTAAATCTATAGCATCAGTCAGTTTTAATATTTTGTGCTGCTTAAGTATGATTATAATATTTTCATTTTAATTTTTTTCAAAGACACATGTATAGATAGATTTTTGACAAATTTTAAATGATGTCAAGATCACTGTGTTGGTGCTATAAAATATTTATATAAACGTATGAAAAACAATTTATTTCTACTCTATTCTAATTGAGAATGTTCTAGTTTGATAAAGAAATTTAACCATGAAATATTAAGAGCTTTATTAAAAATATCTACCTCATTAAAATGTTTTTTTTATTTAAATTAATAAAAGAAAGGTGAATCATAAATTATATGAAACAGTCGAATTTAGATAAATATTGAAATATATTTTGAAAGTTTTTTTTTCTTATACTATTTTAAAAATTATGTAGGATGCTTTTAATATGTTTTTCGTAAGATTTATGTGAACAGTTTTTTTTCTAAATTCTTTTTAAATTAAATTTTTTTAAGTATTTATGTTTGCATGCACAAACAGAATTTCTACAAAAATAATATAAATTCATCATTTCTCACTATGAAGAGATTAACTTAATTAGTAGAATAAAAATAATATTTTTAAAAATAATTTTGGATTATATGATTTGCCATAGTTATGCAAATATTATATTTTTAATTGTCACAAAAAACTTATATTTTTTTTAACTTTGAGTCACCAGGTGTTATATTAATCTCCACAAAAAAAAAATTTTAAAATAAAACAAAATAGACTTTATAAAAACTATTTTATTCAAATAAAAATTGTATATTATTCATAAAAAAATTTTAAAATTTATAAACAATTTATTAATTAAATTTGTATGGAGAATTTTTCCATAAACTTTTTACACAAAAAAATTATTACCGTATTTTTTTTTTTTATTTTTTTATTTTATTTTTTTTTTTTTTTTTTAAGATAATACCTAAGTTTCCATTGTTTTGTCAGTACCATATTTATGAATAATTTTAATTTTGTTTTGTATTATTGGAAATTAATAATTGTTTATTTAAGTAAATAAAAGTTTATACACAGAAAAAATTATTACCGTAATTTTTTCAAATAACACAATTGTTTAAGTTTTTAAAAAAATTTAATAAATGAATTCAAGTAAAAAGAAAATAAAAAATAAATTTTGGTATGATTTTATTTCCTAAACACATTTTTAATTCATTCAATCATCTACTTGATTGATTTAATTAATTTATAAATTGGAAATTTTTTTCTATTTTGTATTTTTTATAATTGATGTAGTCATTTTGGTGAGAGGTGTAAATTTGAGCAAGTTTCTGATTGAATGAATTATTTTCATATATATTTGTTAATCGAAAATTTTATTATGAATAAGGCAGTAATTCTATATACTTTAGGGATTGTGACAATAAAAATAATCACATTATATGTGGTTATTATGTGGAATAGTTATCATTTTAATTTCAACTGATAATGGATTTTAATATTTTTAGTATAATCCTATACATATAACATATATATTTGATCATAACAACAACTCTGAAAAATTTATTATAATATTCTTACTTTCATAATTTATATATTTACAGCTATCATGTTATGGTTACGATAATCAACCACATATTTCCGCAAACAAATTTTGCTTGCAACTAACATAAGATATATTTGTTGCAGTCATTTATATAGTAAAATCTTATCATAATATATTACTATTCATGGTATTATAAGGAATAACAATATAAATACATAAAATCGCTTTAAAATTCAAATTAAAAATTGCTTCATAGATTTTAATCTTTTTTTTTTTGGAAATCTTTTAGCTCATAATAGATTTTAATATCTTTAAAATAATCCTATATGTATAGTATATGTCAGTCAGTCATTTATAGAAAATATATAATTGATCATATTCACGTCAAAAATTATATTTTAATAGTATTATTATCATTATTTATATAATTATAGCAATTATGTTATGGTTGCAATAATCAGCCATACATTTCCGCAAACAAATTGTGATTGTAGCTAACCTAAAATATATTTGTTGTAGTCATTTAAATTATAAAATTTTATCATAATATGTTAATATTTATCGTATTATAGTATTAGAACTAAAAATATCGTGCAAATAAAAATTTATTCATTTCCATCTTCATTTATGTTCCTTTATCTTCTTGGAATTTTTAAGTTTGATGTAAATTGATTTTTATTTTTTTCTAAAAATTATATTTGTGTTCATACAAACACATAAAATGGTTTTAAACCCCAAAAACATATTAAAAAAGGTTAATTTTCATAGATTTAAAATTAAATATTATAAGTATTTCTTAAAGGTTTTTTTTCTGTTTTTCGTATAAGAATTTAATATGAAAAGTCCAATTCAAGTCAAATTTATTTTGATTTTATTTACAATTTAGTGAAAATACTCATATTCACAAATTATTTTACTTTTTTATTATTATTATTTTTTAACTTTATAATGAGTATTTTCACTAACTAATGAATAAAATTAAAATTTATGCATTGATTTTAACGAGATATTTGTTTATTTTATTCGTAATAAATTTATCTTTATGATTGAAGAATATTTCTTTTTTTTTCGAGACTCGAATTTGTACAATTTTTTTATTTTCTTTTTATTTAAAATCTGACAAGTATTCTTCAAGATATGCCTCAATATGTAATGCAAACTCCTTAATTTTACAATTGGAGCGAATTGTATTACTTATGAGTACTTATAAGAATTAACTGAGAAACTCCTTGCCGCAGAATCAATGTTTCCCTGTATTATTCTTAGAACATCTTAAGACTATCACCGGTCTTTTAGCTTCAAAATTGTCGTTTTAGTTTCTAGCTTTATTCCTAGACTTTTTAACATAGCTTTATAGAGGCTAAAAAAATAAAAATTTTATTTTCAAAATTCACAAATTTTAATTATTTATTAATTCGCCTAAAAAAATTGAAATATTTATATTTAACTTAAATTTTCGACCACTTTTTAAAAAACTTTATTATTATATTATCTATAGGAACTACTTATGTTAAACTTACTTATGATATTTGCATTCACCATTTCATTAATAATCATCATTTTCTGTCCCCGGTGGTTATTGCAAAATTTGTTTTGACTATTATATTTACAGCCATTCCTTTATTGTAATAGGTGTATAAATATTTTATTAAAATTTGCTTAATTTTTAAAAATTCCATAAAATGTTTATATTTAATTTATTTCAAAAGCTCTTCTGATTTTATTTCGTAAAAAAACTAAATCCTAAGTTCACTTGGTAATCTTAACCATTACCATTCTATTACAGACTGTAAATGTTCCTCGCAAAAAACTGACTTTTTGAATTTAGGACTATTTACTACTTTGGCGAATAGATTCCGCTTAAAAAATAAATAAATAAATAAATAAATAAATAAATAAATAAATAAATAAGTAAATAAATAAATAATTACTCATTAAAAGTTATCTACTCGCAGAAAAAAACATGGTCACACCATGATCACCACAACTATTCAGTGTTTGTACAGCCGTTTCTCTTTGATTTGAATTATACCATGTTCATGATAGCAACGTCTATGATTCCGTTTTATCATTCAATGATTACATACAATCAAAATTTTAATATAGTTCACTGAATCATAATATATATTTCAACATT
>MINK01006093.1:0-13502 GCA_001735545.1 Phormia regina
AAATAGAAAATTTATCGAAAATTTCCTGTAAGAAATAGAAAATTTATCGAAAATTTCCTATAAAAGATAGAAAATTTATCGAAAATTTCCTATAAAAAATAGAAAATTTATCGAAAATTTCCTATAAAATATAGAAAATTTATCGAAAATTTCCTATAAGAAAATAAAAAAATTATCGAAAATTTCCTATAAGAAAATAAAAAAAATTATCAAAAATTTTCTATAAATTTATCAAAAATTTCCTATAAAAACTAAAAAATTTATCGAAAATTTCCTATAAAAAAATAAAAAAAATTATAGAAAATTTCCTATAAAAAACTAAAAAATTTATCGAAAATTTTGGATAAGTTTATCGAAAATTTCCTATAAAAACTAAATAGAAAAGTTATAGAAAATTTCCTATAAAAAATAGAAAATTTATCGAAAATTTCCTATGAAAAATAAAAAATTTATCGAAAATTTCCTATAAAAAAATAGAAAATTTATCGAAAATTTCCTAAAAAAAATAGAAAATTTATCGAAAATTTCCTATAAAAAAATAGAAAATTTATCGAAAATTTCCTATAAAAAATAGAAAATTTATCGAAAATTTCCTATAGAAAAAATAAAAAAAAATTATAAAAAATTTTCTATAAATTTATCAAAAATTTCCTATAAAAACTAAAAAATTTCCTATAATTTATAGAAAATTTCCTATAAAAAACTAAAAAATTTATCGAAAATTTTGGATAATTTATCGAAAATTTCCTATAAAAAACTAAACAATTTATCGAAAATTTTCTATAAAAAACTAAACAATTTATCGAAAATTTTCTATAAAAAAATAAACAATTTATCGAAAATTTCCTATAAAAAAATAAACAATTTATCGAAAATTTCCCATAAAAAACTAAAAAAAATATCGAAAATTTCCTATAAAAATCGAAAAATTATAGGAAATTTCTTATAAAAAAATAGAAAATTTATCAAAACTTTCCTTTAAAAGTAGAAAACATCGAAAATTTTCTATAAAAAAGAAAAATTTTTCGAAAATTTCCTTTAAAAAGATAAAATTCATTTATAAAGAAAATAGAATGTAACATAATGTGTAATTTTCTCTTACATGTTACATACGGCGTGATTTACCCAGAAAATAATTATTTACCTACATAAAATAATTATTCGATATCAAAATAACAGACACATCAAATGAATTGTGTAATATTATTGTAAATTAATTGTTATTCAATGTTAAACAACGAAATAGCACCTGATATTATAAAATATATATAAAATGAAATTACATATGAAATTTATCAAAAAAAAAAAAAAAAACTACTTTACAGAATTATTAAAGAATTAATTCTTTTATAAAGCATACATTTTCAAACTATATTTCTTGATTTGTTGAAAACTATATTTAATTTAAATTAATTACATTCAAATATAAGATTTTTATTATATTTTAAAAAATTTTATAAAGTTTTTCTTATTCCTTTTAACATTTAATCATTTAAATCACCTGCCTTTTATAGTTAATATGTATTGTAATTTCGTAACAATTTTCCATAATTAAATATTTTGTAGTAAATCTCAAACAAAAACTTAATAACGTTAGATGAATATTTAATTATTACGAGTGAAGTGTAATTATTTAAATAAATGTTTTTGTTTACAAGTATTTACGAATGTAACCGATAATTTACATGTGAACATTTATTTGTTTATGTTACTTCAAATTTCAAAAAAATGTTTAAATAAAATTATGAATTTATTAATAATGCATAAACGTTTAATAAATTGAAAATACAATTTTTAATAAATTTATTAACAAATAATAATAATAAACATACCTGATGGAATTACTGTAGAGAAACTGTAAGTAAAAAAGAAATTATAATGTTAGTAAAGTTATATAAAAATTAAATTAAATAAATAAAATAAAAATAAAAATTGTTTCTTTAATTAATTGTTAGTTTATTTAACCCCTCCAAATCTTTTGTTATAGATTACTTAACCCAAGAATCTGGAGACTACATTATTTCTCTTAATTTTTTTTTCCATATTTAAAGAGTGCGATCGAAAAATCTTAACTGACGTTTTGCGTTATAATTTTTTTCAGATGCTATATTTAAAATTTTTGTTGATCTAGTTATCCTTTAAAAATATGTCAGTTATTATTTTTAATGACAAACTTGTTTATTTGATCAAAATGAGTGACGAAAAGCACGTGCGTGCTATAAATTATTTAGTACAATTTCAAAAAATCCAAATATATGTCCAATTTATTTATATCAAGATAAAATATATTATCTTGATATATTTTATCTTAATATATCCTTAAACATCATCAACATGAAAATTTTGAACAGGAAGCTGCAAAAAATCTGTCTTCTAAATTTTTTACACGATTCTAGTCTGGAATATTTTGGACTTTATATGTTCCCGTCACCGCAATAACATTTAGAGAGGCGACTTTCTACCAAATGTGTTTGGAATCTTTTTCAATTTTCTTAGCCTTAAGAAATATTAAGTTCAGCACGAAAGTTAGTTCTGCACGAAACATGTTTTCTATCAATTGTCGACTTCTCCTGATACTATTTAATAACATTGGAAAGAGTTTGTCAGCAGACATATAATTCTTTGGCCAATTATTTGTAAAGCTATGTATACACGGTTGTCAGATCTAACAATGTTGGCAAATCTGGCAATGTGATGACAATATACTGACAATGAAAAATTTTTAGCAATAGGTAAATTTCCAGTTTGGACAATTTTAAGAAAACCTTTCATTGCCAGACAATTGTCAGACAATAAATTTATCGGCCAACAAAAATTGTCAGTTTACACTGTTGGCAGGTTATTGTATGGCAAAAGTTGTCAGATCCATTGCCAGAACTGTCAAACGAAAATTGTGTGTTAAATTAATTTAATCAAAAATCATCAAATTAAAAACTATGGAACAAAAATAAAATATTGCAACTAATTTAGCTGCATATGTTCCCGAAAGCAACAAGGACGAAGACAAAAAAACAAAAACAAAAAGGATTGAGTGCTTCACCGTCAGCAGGAGGGATTTCACGCTAAATTGCTTATCCAATTACGAAGTGAAGTGCCGGAGTTGTAACGCAACTCGGTATGAATTTTGTTTTGGCCATCATCTGTGGATGACTAAATAGTAGCCTCAACTTTACCGCAGTCTATATCACTATCCATTTTTTGTTTAATTAAAATTTTTCATTTACTTTTGTAGTTAAAAGTATAAATGATTTATCTGACAATGACGCCATTGTCAGATGCATAAAATTCGCACAGCTGACAATAANNCACGGTTGTTAGACATTTTCTGAACATTTTTCTGCCAATATTGTTAGATCTGACAACCGCGTATACATAGCTTAAGACTTATTTGAACTTTTTTGAAATTGTTTAATAATTTATAGCACGTCGTACATCATTTTCGTCACTCATTTTATCAAACTCGAAACAAATCCAAATTTAAATATTGCTTCGAAAAAAGTTATAAGGCAAAACGAGTGTTAAGATTTTTGATCGCACTTTGTAGGCAACAAATTTTTAAGTACCTTTAAGATACAAAATAGTTCTCGTATAAAAAAAATATCTGAGAGCATAAGACCTTAAATATTTTTTCCGTTACTTCCTTTATTTATTAGATCTGCCTTTGTATATGTAAGCCTAACAATAATTGTTTAAATCTTACAACTTAAATTAAACTAAAATATCATATTTCGTAAAAAAAAATCAATTAATAAATTAATAGATCGGTTCTTCGAAGCCTTGATGTCAATGGGCAGTCTTGCCAATGGGTTAGTGTTTCAAGACGTATTTCTCAAGAATTTTTATAAATTTCTCTTTTATCATTGGTATTTCCAAATTCTTGTGAATATTTTCGCTTCTAATATACTATGGTGCTCCTGTCATGGTTATAATTATTTTTAATTGGTTCCTCTGTATGAGATCTATATTGTTACCCCACATAATTGGATTCCATACGTCCAAATTGGTTTTAAGATGTTTTTATACAGGATGATTTTAAAGTCAAGGCTTAATTTTGGTTGATAGTTGATTGGTCAGTAAATATTAAAAGCATTGATTCTCATAAGTAGTCTCTTAGCTTCTATGTGTCGACGCCAAGTAAGACCTCTGTCTAGATCAGGATTCTCACAAGATCATGTTTCGCGACCGCTTTTTGGCATTGTAGTGGTATCGCGACCCACTACAAATTTAAAAATAAGATAAAATTTTATGTAAAGAAAAAATACTTAATTAAAAATTAACATTAAAATTTAATATAGATGTAGCAGAGATGTGTACAATAATATGTTTGGAAAGAGAACCCAACAGGCCCTTAGAGGCGGAGCTAAGAGGGCTTAAAGTAGGTTACTTTTGAAATTTAAATTGTGTCCATTCTTACTTTCGAATTATTTGCTTTTGAAATTTTAAACACGTCAATTTTGGAAGTTTTTAGTACAGATATTTTCATATATTTCCGTCCGATTTTGTTATTTTTTCTATAAAAAATTAAAGAACAAAATTATCTTTTGAATAATAAAACTTGAGTGCGAACTCTTTAGGTTTAGTTGACCAAAAACAAAAAATATGAACATCTCCAAATTGTATAGTTTTCTGTAAAGTATCTTCATTGAGATGAATATAAAATAGAAAACTATTCCAATAACTCAAGCTGTCGAGGTGCACATATATCATCGAATTTTAACCAGTTCATGAAAGTCTATATTTTCTTAAATTTCAAAGTAGGAATCTGCAAATGCAGTTTTGGAATCCACAATAAGTTGTTAAAAATGTTCAATCAAAATCTTCGGACCTTTGGAAAAGTGTGAATTTTATAGTTGAACATAATACTTAATGAAAGTAGACTCCATAAAGATCTCAATAACATATTTGAATCAGTTTGTTCGACATTTGATTGTTAATGCTTTTTTGATTTCAAAAATAATATTTTCCATCCCTGTCATAAATATTTATTTTCCTTTTTTAATCAATTCAAGCTTTAATTGGAATTTTTTCAATACATCTTCGCGACCTCCTAGAAAGTTCATAGGAACCCCCATTTGAGAACCGTTGGTCTATGTATGCCAAGATATATCACATGGTCAGACTGTGAGATGTTTACATTGTTAAGCGTGACAGGAGGACAAATGTTCATCCTGAGCGCAAAGGTAACGTGTTTACTTTTGAGTTCATTTGCTTTTATACGTCAGTTTCACAACCATGTCTCCACTCGACACATGTGCGCTAAGATCAGCATTATCATCGGCAAACGTGGAGATGGTTAATTTAAATCACAGGTTTATATAAGGTAGAGTGTCGGGCCAAGAACACTTCCTTGCGAAGCACCAGCATTAATTGCATAATCTTTTGTAACGTGACCATTACTCTTTACCTCAAATAATCGGTTGGAACTGTAAGACTATTGTTATCTATAAGTATGCCCGGGTTCACACACAGCAATTGTTCTTGCCGCAATTCTGAGTTTATAGGAGAGAGAGAGAGAGGAAAAGAGAAAACTAAACTTTTAAATTCTCTTTACCTCTCTCGTATACAAAGTCAGAATTGCTGTGTGTGAACCCCGACTATTAGGAGGCAATAAGCATTTAGTTTTTTATATTAGACCTTGGTGCATTAAACTTTATGATGACCTATTTATTATTGCCACGATAAAACGCAGGGAGTTACCCAAAGTCAAGCTGAAACAGATTGAGGTATTTAAATACCCAGACACAAATCTAATTTTACTTTTTGGGGGCCAAAATATATGACTCCCTTAACTATTTCGTTTTCCGCTCCAGCTATATCAAATCATTATTTTAGCATAAACTCTACCAATGAAAATTTTTGAACGCTATTCAAGTTCTACACCTAAAAACCTCAGATGTTTGTATATACACCCAAACAACAATAAATGCAACAAGCTACTTTTTAAGCTTGACTGATTTTTACATACTTCCTTTCTTTCCTAAGTTCAAAGTTTTTTGCTAAAAATTAAATTCAAGACGATTTTCATCAATAACACTTTTATTACCAAATGCCGCCAACAATATGGGTGGCTTAAGAGACTCTCTTTTGGATTTTATTTTCTACAAAACATATATTGTCGATGGGCTCTGCCAATTAGCGATAGTTAACTAACGATAGCAATTCTTTTCTAAATGAATGCTTTATTTAGTGTTTTATTTAAATATGAATTCGTTTATTTTATTTTTGCATTTTATTTGTATGTTTTTTCTTCTTCCTTTTAGATTTCCAAGCAATCTTATCGTTCGGTTGGATGACTACAACTGCTTCATCACTTCCCAAAAATATAAATGAAATACTTGAATGTTTTGTAAAAATGCTATAAATGATTTCCGTAGTTCTCAAGCAAATAAAACATGTGTGGCAATGATGTTGATGATGGAGGTGGTGGTGGTGGCGGTGTTAACAGTGGCGGTGGCAATGGTTTGTAGCTATAGCAGAGCTAACTGAATGACTGACTTAAGGTGCTGCTTCAGTCATCATCATCACCATCACGATCAACATATGTGTATATGTGGTTATGAATATGTTGGTGCTAAGCAATAATATTTGTTGCTTCTGTAGCTGTTGTTGCTGCTGATATTGTTGATTTTTGATTGTTGCCTGTTTATCGTTGTTATGCGCCAAAATACAAAAAAGAAAAAACTGTTCAATTCAAATTGAACACGTGCGTCCGGTTGTTGCTTGAATTTATTTATGTTTTATAAGTCAGAGAACTCTTTTTTTTTCGTTGTTGTTGTAAATTTTCTATATGCACATTTTTTTATTTATTCATTTATTTATTTAGTTTTGTTGTTTGTTCTCGCATTTAAATTTATTTGTCTGCATTTAAATTATTCACCATTCACATTTAAGTTACGAGCACATTTGCCTAGATACACGCTTGTAATATATTCCAAAATAGCTTGTTCGAGCGAGTATTTCAAAAGAATCTTCTTCTTTTCATGTCTTGTCGTTCCTTTCAATGTTGCCAGATGAGGGGACCTGATATATTTCCTTTTTATAGGAAATTTGCGATATATTTCCTTTTTATAGGAAATATAGGGAATTTGTGAAATATTTACTTTTTATAGAAAATTTTCCTTTTTATAAGAAATTTTCGAAAAATTTCCTCGTTATAGGAAATTTTTGATAAATTCCTTTTTTTATAGGAAATTTCCGATAAATTTCCTCGTTATAGGAAATTTTCGATAAATTTCCTCGTTATAGGAAATTTTCGATAAATTTCTTTTTTTATAGGAAATTTTCGATAAATTCCTTTTTTATAGGAAATTTTCGATAAATTCCTTTTTTTATAGGAAATTTTCGATCATTTTTTTTTTTATTTTGATAGAAAATTTTCGATAAATTTTCTATTTTTATAGAAAATTGTCGATAAATTTTCTATTTTTATAGAAAATTGTCGACAAATTTTCTATTTTTATAGAAAATTGTCGATTTATCCGATTTGTCCAGTTAAAGGAAATTTTCGTTATTTTGTACAGTTATCGCAAATTTTCGATAAATTTTCTATTGATATGAAACTTTTGAATTTTCCATTTATAGGAAATTTCGACAAGTTTTCTATTTTTATAGTAAATTGTCGCAGAGTTTTCTGGTTTTATAGTAAATTTTCGCAAAGTGTTTTGGTTTTATAGGAAATTTTCGATAAATTTTTTAATTCGATAAATTTTCTTTTTATAGGACATTTTCAATAAATTTTCGCTTTATAGGAAAATTTTTATAAATTTTCGCTTTATAGGAAAACTTTTATAAATTTTCTCTTTATAGGAAAATTTCGATAAATTTCTTTTTTATAGGATAATTTCGACAAAATTCCTTTTTACAAAACAATTTTGATAAATTTCCTTTTTAGGGAAAATTTCGATAATTTTCTCTTCGAAGGAAATTTTCTTTTTATAGGAAATTTTCATTATAATTTCATTTTTATAGAATTTTTTCATTAAAATTTCCTTTTTGTAAGAAAATTTCGTCGGATAATTTTCGAAAACTTTTCTTTTATTAGAAATTTTGTTTATCTCTGTATAAAAATGTGGACATAACTTTTTCAGTATGGGAATGTGAGAACAATTTTTTTCTGGCAACACTGGTTTTCTTCATTTGGCGTATGCATTTAACTACTGTTTTAAATTATGTTTAAATTTGTCGAAATTAAAAACAATAATTCATTTTTATACTCTGTCAGAAGATTAAATACAGAAACAAGAAATTATTCCTCTTTGATGTCAAATAAATACGGATGACTAATGCCAGATGTGTATGCCAATCTCCCACATACAAACATATTTTAATGTCTTTGGTGGTATAAAAGATACTAATTAAGGTCATACTTAGTATTGTCGCGCTTTTAATAATTAATAGGAGAATAAACTTTTTTGGAATAAAGCAAATTGAAAGGGAAACGACTGATCCCAATAAGCACACAAATTTTAAAAATTCAAGCCTTGGAAAATTTTGCTGGAGTCTGACATGAATTCAAATATTAAAATATTTTAAACATGAAAAATAATTAAAAAAAAAAATTAATTTTTCAAGAAAAATAAATTTGACTGGAATTTAAATTTCCTTTTCACTGGAGAATGCTATTGAATTAAAGTGTAATACGATTGGAATTCAATACTTTGTACTGGATTCAAGGCTTGAAATACATTTGGTATCAACTTGAATTTTAGTAAAAATGCTTATTGGGATATAATGAAAGGGAAAGGCGCTATGTAAAATACATATTTGTTTTAATTAAGAAAGCATAACTTATGACCTTTGACCCTGTATACATTAAGTATTGGTTAATTTAATTTAATTTGCTTTAAGTCATTACACTTTTTTTTAAGCATAATTTATTCTATAAATCATTTAATATTTTCATCACTCAAAACACTTTCCATAATTTAATTCACATTTTTATTTTATTTTCTAATAAATTTTAAATTTATCCAACGTCTAATTAACACATCAACGTCTAAACAACACTTTAATTTGCAATTAGTAATGCGTAATTATTTATTTATTTTTTTAATATTTTATTCTGTACAACATTAAATACGTTGGCTATTACTTAAAAAAATAAATAAATAAAACAAACTTGACCTTTTTGTTCAATTAATATTTTAGTTTGTAAATATATTAAATATTTTGTACTTTGATATTTACCGATTTGTTAATTTAAATAAATAAATAAATATTGACAAATGGGACATACATAAGTTAGGACAGACACTTGACTGTATATGTGTCTCCAGTTGTTATATGTAAATTTAAATTAAAATCAAAACATATTAGCCGACAACAGTCCATTCCTTATGGAGTGAAAGAAAAAATGAGACAAACACTTGTTAGACCAAAAAAATATACAAACCTAAAAAATAAATTAATAGGTAGTAGTAGAAGAACGTTTGAAGACCCTATGGCATAATCTCTACTTCTGCAAATCTACAAAGGGTAAAAATGGGTAAAATCGGTATCCTTATAACTCACAAACTAATTAAGATACAACAGTTGAATACAATGAATAAATGAATACAACAGTTGAATAGTTGTTCATTTAAAAAAAATAATTGGTACTTTTTTGAAAATCAGCCGCTTAAGGGAGAAAACGGATAAAAAAATATTTTGGTACTTTTTTGCCACCATATGTATCTTTGAAACCAATCAACATACAGATAAAATTTATGTCGTATTTATAACTTAACAAAAAATGAGAAATACAAGTTTGGTCCTTTTTAGAAATTCAAACGTTTAAGGAGTAAAAATAGTACCTATTTTTGGCAATTTTTTCCATAAAACATATTTTTATATGTTGAACTATTCATATGAGTATTTTGTTATGGGATACCGCTACAATTTATAAATTTATTGGAATACCATTTTTGATACTTTGATGGGCGAAAAAATAGTACCAAAAAAATGGGAAAAGGCATCAATTACATTTTATTCAAATGTAATAATGAATTTTCATTTATATTGAACATGAAATTAAGAAAATGTAGAATTTACAAGAGTGGAATTTATGATGGGTAAGAATTCAAGAGGGTGGACTTTTTGGTAGGTTTTCCTTTTGCTATTGGTACTTTTTGCATTTTCTGTAATATTTAACCTAGAAGCATGAAATTAAAAATGCATGGTCCGATGTTGGAAAGAATTCACAAAGGGGGACATTGTGGTCATTTTTCGTTCTTCTAATGGTACTTTTTAATTGGAGCTTAGTTAATGAGAATCCATAAAAGGGGAATTTTATGTACTTTTTAAAATTTCTATAATATTTAACCTAGAAACATAAAACTAAGAAGATGATGTGCATAAGAATCCATAAAAGAAAACTTTGTGGTACTTTTCGTACTTCTAATGGTAGTTTTTGAATTTTCTATAATTATGAACCTAGAAACTTGAAATTAAGGATATGCGGTCCTAAGGGATTCTGAATCTATATATTTTTTGAATTTTCTATAATATTTAACATAGAAACATAGAATTTAAGATATTTGGTCCCAAATTAATGAGAGTCCATTTTTTGGTATCTTTTTTCTGATGGTACTTTTTAATTTTCTATAATATTTAACATAGAATTAAAGATATTTCCGAATTCGTAAGAGTGGACTTTGTAGTACTTTTTGGTTCTTCTAATATAGTAACATGAACCTAAGTTAATGAAAATCCATTTGGTGACTGATATTTTTTCGTTCATATGATTGTTTATAAAACTTTTAAAGAGTTTCGAAACGGACAAAAATCGGATCTCTGGACCCTTCTTTACTTTGGAAGTCATGTTACAAAATATAAATTAAAATTAAATTTTGTAAAAATATAAGAAGCTCTTATTCTATAAAGCCGGGTCACATTGCTCGTTAGGTGTAAAACAGCAATTGTCTTATGAAAGTGATGTAAACATTTTTGTGAAAGTAATTGACTTTTTTTATTGCAGGTTTTTTTTCATGCATCAAATATTGATATTTTTTAATTTGATCGGATGTCCCCAAATATTTCGCGATCATGTTTTATCCCTTGGAGAATTCACTTCATGACTTATTGGGGAAAATTACGCTAAATTTAGGCAAGGCTGATGTCAAGATTTTATTGATCACGTTCATGTTTGTTTATATCCAACATCGACAAAAATGATTGGATGTTTACAACGCACTGTGCTGATGTTTACAACGCACAGTGTGGTAGAATCGAATCGAAAATTTGTTGGAAATAAATCTGTAACATCTGATCGGTTGATTGGACTTAAAATTTGGTATGGTTGTAGGGGTGAACATTGTTAAGTTTGGAAAGAGGGCAAACAAACCACTCAGGGGCGGGGCTAATGGGGTTCAAAGTTATGTACTTCTGACATTAAAAACTTTTAATTTGAAATTAAAAAAATAAATACTTTTTTGGCCGAAAGAGTATCTACACTCTTTTAATCTAAATTAATTATCTTTAGCAATATAAAATAATTTTGTACTTTTCAGAAAGTTAACTTCACAGGGATGATTTTAAGATAAAAAACAAGCCCAACAACTCAATTGATCATGCTACACACAATGCTTAGGGTCATTATCCTACATGAATTCCCAATTTAGTGGCATTTTATCCTCAGTAAATGGAAGCATTTTATTCTGGAGAATGCCTATATAGTCAGCAGTATTCATTTTTCCCTGAATCCAAAGTATTTGACCAACACCAGAGGCCGAAAAACATCCCCATATCATTATAGAACCACCACTATGTTTGACGGTTTTTTTTTATATATATTCTGGATCAAATTCAGACTTACTGCTGCCTATTTCTGAAGCACACAATTCATTTTTAAGGCACTTGATGACATAAAAGGGTTATTTTTGGAAAATCAAGCTAAACGTTGGTGAAAACTCGCTGACTTTTAACGCTTTCTACTTTTAGTTTCAAGACTTTTTTCGAATGAACGGCATTGAATACTTTAATTTTAAAACATCTCATTATCTGTGCAATTTTACTAGTTGATAACCCGTCCAAATTTAATTAAAAAATAACATTTTTTTTCAGATTCAGTACAATGAATACCAGGACCTATTTTCAAATTTACTAACGAAGACTTAATCCAATATGATCACATAAACTTTGCCTTGCGGATTTTTAATATGTTTATGTTAAAAATAATTTTTGTTGACTAATGGTCATTTTTCTGCAATGTGACCCTATTATTTTTTCCAATTGAAATTACAACTTGTTTTGCAAATAAATCTAAAATAAAAGCGCAAAAGAGAAAAAGTAAACAAATAATGAAATTCCGTTATTTTAGGAACATTTAAATAGCGGGACCGAAAAAAACTTAAAATAGAGAAACTGTTTGTATCTGTTTGCGAAAGTAAAGATCATCCCTGTTAGTTTTTCCAAGGCTGTACATTATATTATAGCTTTAATATAATGTAATTTCTTATTAGTCCCTATAAAGTAAAGATTATCTCACTATATAAACGTTTAACAAAACAAATTTCCAAATCAATTCATCTGATCGCTGGACCAACTGCTGATTTGTGTCTGTATGTACTTTGTTGACAATCACAAACAATTAAACTGATAAACTTTATTAAACTAAAAATGGCATTTCAGTGTCATTTCATCCAATTTAGAAGGAGACACATTAACAAGCATTTTATAGAGCCTATAATTTATTTGAAATCTTTAATATCTATAGAATATTAAATGTTCAGCTAAAATGAGTGAAAACTAAATAAAATACACATCCCATACATAAACTTGTTAATGAGGAAAAAATTTTACAAAATGAGAAAAAAATAAAAAAAAAAAAAATAATTTTTAATTAATTTAAAACGAAAAATATTTAACACCCGCTGTTTAAAGCTTTTTTCAATTTTCTTTTTTTTTTATTATTGTAACCAAATGTTAATGAAGATGATGATCACATCTTAACAATTTAAATTGTTGATGAACGACGTCTACGACAACGACTGACAACAATAGACTAGACATGGTTAGGCAGTAGACTGAGAGATATTTGCAGGTGTTCGGTTGATCATTAATATGACAACAACAATAACGAAACAAAAAAACAAAAGGCTATAAAATTAATTAATTAACACAACAATGCGTGAATGTTACAAATGCACATAAGATTGTTGGCCTAAAATGGGGAAAAATTGGGAGAGAATTTTAAGTAGAATTTTTAAAAGTTATCGTGTAAACATTTTAATATTTAAAACACTATTTAAAAAAAGAATACGTAATAAAATCACTACTGAGTGATTCCATATGAAAAAGAATTTAACAACTCCGATTTCAATGAGATTCGCTACATTCATTGACCATTGCAAGTGTTTACGAACCATGAACTTTCAGACCCATGTTTCTTCCCGGTATGGAAATATGACGATTTAAAAAACGAAAACGAGAGAAGTTATAGTCGGTCAAGCCCGACCATATGTTACCCTACACCATTGCCTATGTGTACCAAAATTCGAGAAGGAGCCAATTATGGACCTATACTT
>MINK01006096.1:0-12662 GCA_001735545.1 Phormia regina
AAATAAAAATTAATTATTGTAGTTGTAGTTGGAGTGAAAGATTTTGTTCATAATTTCTGAGACCCATAATACCTACTTTCGTTATATTTTTTTGAAATAATAATAATAATAATAATAATAATAATAATAATAATAGTTTATTAGATTTTTAAAATTAAATAAATATTTTCACATTTATTATAATCCAGACTACAGCCTAGTACTATAGTCCAGACAATGGTCTATGCCATAGTTCAGGTTATAGTCTATGCTATGGTTCAGACTATAGTTTATGCTATAGTCAAGATTAATTAAAGATTAATGTCTATGTTTTAGTTCAGATTCAAGTCTATGCTATAGACTAAACTAGAGTCTATGCTATAATCCAGACTATAGTCTATGCTATAATCCAGACTATAGACTATGGTATAGGCCAGACTATATTCTACACTATATTCCGGACTATAGCCTGTGCTATAGTCCAGACTACAGTCCATGCTATAGTCCAGACTATAGTCTATGCTACTGTCTAGACTATAGTTTATGCTATAGTTCAGACTATAGTCTATGCTATAGACTAAACTTTAGTCTATGCTATAGACTAAACTATAGTCTATGCTATAGACTAAACTATAGTCTATGCTGTAGTCCCGACTACAGCCCAGACTATATTCTACACTATAGCCCACACTATAGTCTATGCTATAGTCCAGAAAATAGTCTATGCTATATTCCAGACTATAGTCTATGCTATAGTCCAAACTATAGTGTATGCTATTGTCCAAACTATAGTCTATGCTATTGTAAAACTATAGTCTATGCTATAGACAAACTATAGTCTATGCTGTAGTCCAGATTATAGCCCAGACAATATTCTACACTATAGCCCAGACTATAGTCTATGCTATAGTCCAGAAAATAGTCTATGCTATAGTTCAGACTATAGTCTATGCTATAGTCCAGACTATAGTCTTTGCTATAGTCCAAACTATAGTCTATGTTATTGTCTAAACTATAGTCTATGCGATAGACTAAACTATATTCTATGCGATAGACTAAACTATATTCTATGCTATAGTTCATACTATAGCGCAGACTATATTCTACACTATAGTCCAGACTATAGCCTATGCTATAGTCCAGACTGCAGTCTATGCTCTATTCCAGACTATAGTCTATGCTTTAGACCAGACGATAATCTATACTATAGTTCAGACTATAGTCTATGCTATAGTTCAGACTACAGTCTATGCTATAATCCAGACTATAGACTGCGGTATAGGCCAGATTATATTCTACACTATAGCTATGCTATAGTCCGGACTATAGCCTTATCTATAGTCCAAACTATAAAATTTCAATTATTAAAATTTAAGTTAAAATAAAAGGCAAATAAGGACTGAGCACAAAAAAATCACTTCACGTTCTTGGGCTTATAAGTTTGATGTGGAAATATATTAATATTTCAGTTAGTTTGTTTGCTTACTAGCCCTAGTTTTTCTAAAAATGGAAATTAAATAAAGAACATCTAAATTAATAATTAATTTTTTTATGAAATATTAAACAATTTTTAGGAAGACATTCGTTTCACAAAATACATTCTGTGACATTGTCACAGAATGGAAACTTAGTATTGAAAGAAAAATGATCTGTTCAAACTGTGGGACTCAGACAAAATATTATATAAAGAAGACATTGTCACAGAATAGAAACCTAGTATTGAGAGAAAAGTGATCTGTTTAAACTGTGGGACTCAGACAAAATAGAAAGGATTTTAAGAAAAAATGCCATTCATAATCCACCAAAATATCCGTATCTACATGAAATTGAAAGATATTATGCTCTAGTAAAAATAATTTCAAGTAGATTAAAACTTTCAATTAATTTTAAATAACATAAAAAGAAACCAAGTTTAAAAATAAGTGGACTCTATGTATTTTTTTCTTTGCAGGTTCCAATTATTTATGAAATTCTTGAATTTAAATGAAATTTTTTTTTTTACTAAGAAAATTTTTTATTGAGTTTTTTAATATTAGTTATATGGAAAATTTTTTTGGTCTATATATTAAAGTTTAAATTTGTAAGCATTTACTCTACTTAGAAATTGAATTTTTATAATAGAATAATTATTTAAAGTAAATCTCTTTATAAAATCTTCTTACTACGTTTCCTAATATTGCTGGCAAGAGAGAAAGAAGTCTTAAGTTAAATAAACATTAAAGTGGGTAATAAAGTTATTATATTATGACTAGGGAAATAACAATATCGCCCTATTATATACATATAAAGAAAAGTAATACTTACTTATGTACTCTAATAAAAATACAAAAGCATGTAAATATTTACACATTAATATACAGCTAAAAATTGGTTTGCAAAAAGAAGAAAACAACTTTGGTTAACTGACCTTCTTTTACTTAAAATGAACGTATTTTCCATTTTTACCATAAAATACAGCTAATAAATTTAATGGTTTGCAAAACGACAACAGCAACAATAAAGAAATTAAGAGAAAACAAAAATAAGCTAAAGGGACAGAAAAAGCAGGAAAAAATGACAAAAGCAAAAACAGAGTATATAAAAAAATTTTACTGCATGTGCGGACTTTAAGTGATTCTAATTAATAATGGCGATAAAATAACAAACGTATAGACACACATGCATAAATACACTAACACTTAACATACTCGTTGTTGTTGTTATTGTTATTCACTACACTTTAAATCATTCATTTTATTCATATATTATACACTGACATATTTCTTTCTGTATACACACACACACACACACACACACACACATACATATGGGTCACGCAAAGTTTGTTAGAAAATACAGGAAGAACAAAAAAAAAAAAATTAACTAATGACATTTTGTATTAGAGAAAAACGAAAGAGGGGACTAAGAGTAAATAGGTACTTGTTGTTATTTATTAAATAACAAGTTTTTGTAATTAATAAAAGGGGTTCTCACATGATCTTGCTTCGCGACCCCTTTTTGACATTGTGATGGAATCGAGACCCACTATCACTTTAAAATTAAGATAAAGAAATTACGACATTATTTTTGTTTCATGAACATTTTTCGGATTAAGTATATATACTATTATTCTCTGCTCCCACGAAAAATCGATTCTTTATTTTTATGTATTAAGGAAGTAACGATAATAGTTCCATCTAAAAATTTATGTTGTTAAAATTGGTTTGCGGAGTTTACGGATAAATTTTATATATTTCCACTGAAATTCTTTCTGTTGGTTCAAAATCAAATTAATCACATGGGTTATATTTCGTAGATAAAAAAGTTGTTTGTGCTGTTGCACAGTGGGGCACAAGCTAAATGGGCTTAAAATAGGGCACTTTTGTATTTCCATTATTAGTTAGTTAGTTTTTTCTTTATATATTGAATAAAAAAAATTTGAAGTTAATATCTTCAATATCACGTCTTCCAAAAATAAATGATTTTAAACACGAAAAATGTTAAAGACTTTTTGACCAAAAAATTTTCTACACTATTTTTTTCTCAATTAAAATTTTATAGATATAATTTTAAAATAGAAAGTAGTTTCAATAACCCAAGCGGACAAGGTAAGCCCTCCCAAATTCGAACTATTTTATATGAAAATTTTGGTTTTAGTCTATATTTTCTAAAATCCCAAAGCACGAGTCTGCAAACGGGATGTAGTTTTGGAATCTATTATATGTTGGTAAAGGTTTTCAATTAAAATCTTTAATGAAAGTAGACACCATAAAGATCACAATGATGTAATTGAATCAGTCTTTCCAACATAGAGCAGTTGAAAAAGATTTTTCTCTGGTAAATTTAATGTTTCCATTTTTAAATAGATTCAGGCTTTAATTCAAATTTTTATTTAAGCCCTGTATATAATTTTTTATTAAACAATTTCATGTTATTCTTCCAAATAACTTTGCGACCCCTCAGAAATGGTCTTACGGACCCTTTGTGGGTCGCGGACCCCCATTTGAGAACCGTTTCTCTAGTTGTATGTTGTATGTAGAATAGTATTATATGAGTTAAGATATTTATCTACGTATGAGTGTTATTTGACTATTTTATTAATCATACGCCATGGGTATTATTTTTATAAAATCATTTTAATATAATAGTTATTAAATCTTAAATAATATGTATTTAAATATTTATTTCATTAAAGAATTTTAAAAAATTTTAAAAATTCTAGAATATAATTCTGTAAATATAAAAAGGTTTTTCTTTTAAAGAAAAAGATTAGTTTTTATAGTAAAAATTTTTTGAAAATGCATTTTAATGCAATTGCAATTTTCAACTGGATTTTTCTTTAAATATGCTATTAATTTTTTTTTTTTAAATTTATTAACATAAATGAAAATTTTGGAATATTTACATTTAAATAAAAGTGTCCAAAAGTACCATTTAAATCACAAATTTCTGCAAAGCCTTTTCCGAAATATTTGTATACTTTTGTATACAGATTTTTTCGAAAGTGAAAAAGCAAAATAAAATCGCAAATTTTCTGAATTTTGCGAATCTGAAAACGGAATTATTTATAGATAACCATAGACCTTATACGTATAAAGTTTTATGAAAATCGGAGGACACTTGGTATATTTTTGGGCGTTCTTTCCTGGAATGGTCGATATTTATTTATTTAAAATCTCTAATCACTAAATAAATATTTGGGAAATCTAGATGCTACCCATCATTTGAATTACTCATTATGGCGAGCTACGAAACATCTGAAAAAACCAATTAGAAGTAGACCTCCTCTACATAATATAAGTGGACAAGAAACGATAGCGAAAAGGGATATCTATTCGTTAACCATCTAAAAAACGTGCTCACTCCTAATTTATCAGATAATATAATAGAGCTGCCACCAGTTGTTTCCAATTTTAGAGCAGTTGAACCCCTTTGTTTTGAGTTTGAAGAGATCGACAAGGCTATTGTTTTTTAAACTCCAAAAATCACCAGGTATTGACAAAATCAGCAACAAGATGCTTTTGCAGCTACTCGGAATAGCAATAAGAATAATACTTTTTATTTTAAATGTCATATTATGCCCTGAATATTATCCACCAGAATGGAAGGTCTCATTGGTCACAATGATTCCTAAGCCTAGAAAAGAACACACTAAAGTACGATCGTAAAGGTCCATTAGCTTATTGTCGAATATATCAAAGCTATTTTAAAAGCTATTGATGAAAAATTTAAAACCGATAGTGAATCGGTTCGATTGTATTCCAACCATAGCATCATAGAACAACACAGACTTATAAATATTATATCTAAGACGTTTGAGGAAAAGAAATATTGCTCTGCTCTCTTCATTGTAGTCTTCCAAGCCTTCGATAAAGTATGACATGAAGAATTATTATATAAAATTAAACAATATTTATCCACAAATACGCATAAACTGTTAGAAAGCTATTTAACTCATCTAAAGTTTTTTTTAAAGGAGCGAGACTTTATAAGTCCGCCGCAGACCACTGAAGCAGGCGTACCTCAAGAAGTGTATTGAATCCCTTTCTATACTTAATATTTACTTCTGATATGTCAACTTGTAGTCAAACCCATATATCAACATTTACAGATGACAAAGCTATTTTAGGTGTCCATAAAAACCCCAAGAAGCATCTAAACTCTTGTAAGATCATATACTCTGTTAGAAAAATGGCTAAAGCAAAGGAGAATAAAAATGAATGAACAAAAATACAAACAAGCTTAATAAATAAGCAGATTATACCTCAACAAGTAGAAGTAAAATACCTTGGTATGCATCTAGATCGATGTCTTACTTGGAAAACACATATAGAAATAAAATTAACAAAAATTAACTGGTTAAGTGGTAGAAATTTAAAATTAAGTCTAGTTTGTAAACTGTTGATCTTTAACTCAATTATAAAGCCTATATGGTGCTATAGAATCCAACTATGTGGCACGGCCTCTACTTCAAATATTGAAAAAATTCAAAGACTCCATAATAAAATACTACGAATAACAACAGCAGCTCCTTGGTATGTGAAAAATGATAACATTCACAAGGACCTCAATGTCCCTATTATCAAAAATGAAATAATTAAACACGCTGAATCGTATTTGAGGAAACTTGAAATACACCTAAACCCACTTGCTCGAAACATAACAAGAAGCATAGCCTACAAACCTTTGAAAAGACCTCTGCAGAAGCTAAACCGTTTGAAAAAATAAAGTTTTTTTCGTTCGACAGTAGTTGGACACAATATAAATTAAGATTTAGATTTGAGATTTGTATACTTATTGTTAGTTCATCGTGAAGATTCAATAAATAAAGATTAATGAATTAAAAAAAATATTTTCAATATCTATCTGTCCGTCCATCTATCTCACACTTCATTCAAATAATTTTCTTCAATATTTCTCCGAATTGAAACTGTGTTATTTTCTTTGGTTTTTAAACACAATCTTATCAACTTAAATGTAAATACATTTCTTTCCTTAAGAAAACTTAATTAATTAGAAATAAATCCTTGGCTTTATTTTTTTGTCGTTGTGTTTTGTTTTTGTCTAAACAATTGTCATATCAAACTGGGCAATCATTCAACTGAAAGTTCAATTGTTATTAAACAAAACAACTGACCTCCTACAGTGTCTCATTGGTTTTTATTTAATTTGTAAGGAAAACAACAACAGCAACAACTAAAGAAAAAACAAAACGAAATAGTGCCTAATAAATTCCATTGTGACCAAAGGAAATACTACCAGAGAAATATTAGAGGCGAAGGAATGACTAAAGAAAATAACATGTAAACCCAAACTTGACCTAATGTCATATTAAATTAAAGTCTAATGTTAATTATATACACATACATGTAACTGAAATGTATTCACCAAATTAAATATACATATATTTTCACACACACACACATATATACACCTAATCTTTGCATGTAAATGCATGCGTAATTCTAAATAATTATTTGTATATCATTAAAAGTATGAATGTGATAAAGAAAGGAAAAATCCAAATAAAAATATATTAAAATCGATTTTATTTAAATAATAAAATATAATTACTATTTATTGCAAGAACAGACTAAGAGGAAATGTTTGATTAAAAAAAAAGACTTTATATGAAAGTTTTTGCTTTAAATAGTTTTACAGAAAAAAATAATAATTAAATAAAATAATAATATAATTACTCATGGATATTTTTTATAATTTTCAAGTTATGACTTTATTTCCATTAACGAGTAATATCTAAAAAAAATCTATCTATTTCTATATATTTGAAATATTTTTTATTTTTTTTAATTTTTCATAAGCAAGAAACAATTTGTATGTCATATTCATACATATTTTATAGCTATAATAAACAACAACACAAACAAAAAACAAAACTACTATAGGAAATCCTTCAAAGTATGAAAACAACAACAAAAAAATAAAAATAAAATTGAGAACTAACATTAATTTTTTCTCACCCGTTAAAAAAAGAAAAAAATGAAAGGATAACAAAACCATATTCATATAAACTTATATGTATATGTCTGTATAAAAGCTTACACAAATATAAACATACAAAATATGACCAAGAAAAATGAGAGAGTAAAAGAGAAATTTAAACTAAAGAGTTTAATATGTGTGTCAATAAAAATCATTACAATTTAACTGTAAACATACATACATGAATAGAATAGAATTTCCAAAACAGAAGAGAGAATTATTGATATTGATGTAATAAAGAAAACAGCTGTTTTGTGTTGAGAGAAAGGGTGGGGGCAGCTCATCCTTACTCTCTTTTTTTATAAAGTTAGTTTTAAAATTTTTAGTTAGGTTATTGTTTGTAGATAAGACTATTAGTAAAACTTTAAAGTTAATTAAAGAGAGTATACACGAATTATTTTATATTAAAATAAATATCAGCAAATAAATAAATTTATTTATAGGTTTGTTCGTATGAAGTTTTGGAAAAATTATTAAAAACAAGAAAAATTTAAAAATAAGTCTTAAAAATTAAATTTTACTTAAAAATGTAAGGAAACTGAAAAGACTAAAATATATTTTAGCAGCAATAATTAATTAAATTAATTTTTTACATACTTTTTCTTTTATTATTAAGTACTAAAGGATGTGTATAATAGTTCATGTTCTTCCATATAAAATACAGGTACATTTTCAATGAAATTATATAACAAAAAGAAATTTCAAAAAATTATAAAAACAAATTATACATGAACTTTCAATACAATAAAAAATAAAAAGCTAATTTTAAAAATTTAAATGAAATTTTAAAATTTTATTTTAAAAAGCTTTATGATAAAAACCTTTAAATAATAGTCGACTTTTATAGTTAGGCTGTATAAATTTCATAAATGTAATAAAATTCCACATAACTATGATTTAACCTTTAACACCCACATTAAATTTTTTTAACATTGGACTATAATTGTTAATAAGTCTAATTAATACCTTTTCTAAGTTACTTAAATGCACATTAATCTGGAAAAGATATCAATATCTGAGCGAATTCATTTAAAAACAAATTATATACTTAATATAAAAAGGATCCGTCGTTGCCACCAATGGCCATTTCCCAAAATCTATGAAAGGTGCATAAATTAGTATCACAATATAATTTTGTACACGTAAGTTTTATAAAGGTATTAATCTTAGTTTCGAAATTTGCAATACTCCATCCAAAACTGACCACAGATTTCAACAAAAACCCGTTTAAAATCGTTTTAATTGTTCTTTTTCAAAATAAAATTCAATAAGAATGTGAAAATTTTTCCCTAGTTTTGCTTGTACAAAATATTCAAATAAAATATAGCAAAAGAGAAAATTTCTTTCTCTTGAAATGCTTACTACTTTCATAATTTTTATGTGCACAGAAACGCTTTTTGAGTAAATACTTGCAAAGATCGTATAATTAATAAAAATAAAATGCAAACGAACATACCTTATAATTAAACATTTTTAGAGTAATTAGCAATTAGTAATTAAAGATTTGTTTGGATCTCCTTAATTTACATCTATATACAATTTACATTATATTTTAAAAATCCACCAAAATTAATCTCATATTCAAATAATTTTATCTATTATTCGAGTGATATTTCCGATTTAAATGCGAATACAGATATTAAGTATTGCAAATGTTATACAAATCTCAATTTTTCTGAGTAAAGAATGCTATCGATCCAAAAATATAACGTTTCAAAAATCAAAAAGCTCTTGATTTTTTTTTAAATTTAATCACACTTTATTGCTTATAATTTCTAAAATATACATTGTATAATTCTTATTTTTATAGAAAAACACCTTGACTCTAAAAGGACAAGTAAAACATTTATATATTTCAAAAAGTTCAAAGGTCAAAATTGATAATATAAATATTAAAGATTAATATCTCAAAATATGGTATTTTAAAATTCTTAAGAAATACATATATTAATAATGAGACCCTTCTATATATTAGTGCCAAATTTCAAGTTGGAACCTCTGTTGGTTTTGGGGTTATGTAGCAAAATTTAACATCCATATAGAGAAAAGTTATGTCAACAATATATAACTTTTTGAATTTTATATTATATTATAATTTTATATTATATTTTAAAAATACCTCTTTTTGAGATATGATAGTTTTAATTTTTTTATCTCTAACTTTGACCTTTGAACTTTTACTGTAGAAAACTATAAAGTTAAGATCTATGTCTTTAATATGCTGCAACAGCCAAAGATCTACTATATATTTTTAAGAAATTATTAGAAGTTAAATATATATTCATATAAAGTTGTCAAGTTTTTATAATTTTTTTTTTTTTTATCGAGAAGAAACATTGGTCTGAAATTTCATGGTTCGAAAACATTTCCAATGATCATTGAAATCTGAGATGTCAAATTCGAATTGATTACTTTTAGAAAAAAATCAGCTGCCTTTTGATTTTTGAAACGTTATATATTTGGACCGGTAGAATTCTTTACTCAGAATATTTGTGATTTGTGAAACATTTGCTTAGCACTTAATATCTATAGTGAATTTAATTGGAATCGCTTGACTCTAATGAAAATATCGAGCATACTCACCAGACTGGCTTGGGGAGTGGAACCCATTGAACTAGTAATTGAGAGACAAGCCAATCTCTGCACTTTAATCAGAGTAAAGATATGTGTATTTGTGCCTACTGCCTTCTACCATACAAGAGCACCATGGGGTCTAATTACTGCAGTATACATCCGATGGACGATATACGGTTTCCGGCCCCATATTTTCCCAAATGTCTTCTTGCACACATTAACACCAACTACCTTTAAAATTTTTTTATTCTATAGAAATTCTCTTGATATATTCACAATATAATGATATATTTGTTTATTGTATAAGGCTTCTTCTTAACTAAATTAATGTAATAATACTTTGAATCAACGAAAACAATGAATCAAGTAATTGAAACAATGAATTCGCACATTAAATAAATAAATTCTTTGAATTAATGTAGACATTAAATTAAAGTTAAAAATATAATAACACGTTTTTATTTTTTATTATTTAATTTTCTATTTTTTTTTCAGTTATTATTACTTTACACTTGCAATTTTTTAAAATTCTGAAAAGTTTTGATTGAAAGGTCTTTTTTCTAAACCTATATAATGGGTTTGAGCTAATATTTATAGCGTATTTTCTCTTACTCCTATTTTAAAATTTACCGTTCGACACACAATCATTTTCGGTGTCGATTTGGCGATGTCTGTCCGTTGGCTGGCTATCTGTTCTTCTAAAACTTTTAAACAAAGTACATATTTATTTATTATTATTTTTTTTTAATTTCTATAAAATTTAATACTCAGTTTTTTGAGAATAAATGAAAAAATTTTTTGATTTTGATCAAGGTTGTAACAATAGGTTTACGGCATTATAATCGTGTTTAGATTAGTCTTTAGTTCTGTGTTAGATAATAAATATATTTTAATTTACATGTATATCTATTATATATAATTTTTTTCAATAAGAAATTCCCATTTTCTTATCCTTATAAAACCTAACAAAAACTTATTTTAGCATTAGGAGTATCTCTGCCATTTAATATATATATTTGAACTACTATTAAGTAATTAAAGAGTAAAAAATATTTTTGAAAAGTTATAAAATATTATTAAGTTCCATTGAAAAAATGCACTTGATTTTTTTTCCAACCCATTTAAACAGACTCTCTTCAGCAGTATGAGTTTACTCTTAAATATAAAAAAATATGACAATTTTACTCTTACGCTTATATGGTGTATAATTTTAGGCGCAAGTCTATGAGTTTGTTATTGCAACACACAATGTTGGATTTTAATACAATTTGCCAATTTTATTTCCTATTTTTTTTCCTTTTAACCAAACTTACCACACAACTGGGATATGATAGAGTAGAGGCATGTGTGTATGACTGATTGTGTGTTAGTAAGTGCATGAGTGTTACAATATGTTTATATGTATTAACTATGGTAAGCATTAAATATTTGACAGACTAGAAACTACTTCTAATAGGATATGTATGTTGTATATGTTTTTGAATTATATATAAAAAAACTTTTTATTTTTGTTAAATAAGGTTAACATACTAACACATATGCACAATCTGTCAAATGCATTTATATACATATATGCATGTGTATATGTGTGTAGCTAAAAACAAATAAGTGTTATAGATATTTGTTTATCTTAATAAACTTATGGAGTTTAGAATTATCTACACTTTTTACACATGTGAATACACTTTATGTTTATATTATGTTATATGTATATATGCGTATATAATATGTTTGTATGTGTATAAACTTTGCTTTGTGTTTATCTTTATAACAGACTTTTAACAACAAACATACGCTCCCAGTGCGTCAATTTTAGTCAAGAGAAAGCAACGACATGGAAAGACAATTGCATTTGGGCTTTTGGTGTTTATAACTAACATACATATATACACATACATATATATAGACTTACTAATACATTTTAAAGTTTTAGCTCATGATAGCTTCTTTTTTTTTGTACTACATTTATTTATATCTAGACTTGTTTAAAGTTTTGAATTTTATTTTTTTCTTGGTAATTTTTTTCCTCATTGAGTTATTTGTCAGCCTATTTTATATAGTAGTAGCCATTGTTTTTTTGTTGTTGTTGTTGTAAGCCAATTTAATAAGCCCCCCAAACTAACCAAACAAAGTTAAGTAAACATTCAACCTAGTGGTTAGACAGTCATGGAGGCAAACAGTCAGCTAGTCAGCCAGCCATATAGCCAAAAAAAAAACTTTTAACTCTCATGCAACCATTTAGGCCATCATTGTTTACTTACTTATACATATATACATACATACATACATACTCATACTCTAAGCTTTTAACAGACATTTATTTTACAACACAAATAGCAATAGCACAACAACAGCAACAACTACAACAGTTAAACTGGCCAAAATCAACCAACTCTTGTAGACATTTTTTTTGCCATTGTCTTCGGGCATTAAGTTGTCTGACATGAGTTATTATTCTCTGCGGTTAATTGATAATGTCGTATTAGCGTCCTTTTTCTTACAATTTGTTTTTTTTTCTTCTTCTTAGTTTTAGCCATTGTTTTAGCTGAAGTCTGGTCTTATGTTACCTTAAGGTTTTTTTTAACTTTTTTTTTATTTTATGGCATTTCTTTCAAGTTTTGTCTACA
>MINK01006103.1:0-13938 GCA_001735545.1 Phormia regina
GTAATGATGTGAATGTTGTTCATTCGGTTTTCAATATTTGGAAGAACCAAACGCAGAAAAAAAAAAATAATAATGAAAAATACCAATAAAGTATATCATACGAAATGTGTGTATATCTCTCCAGATAAATGTGCATGACGGAGTTATAAAGATTTTGTTACTAAAATACCTTTTTAATAGAAAAATCATCAAAAATGTATCAGGTTATTATCTTTATTGAAAAATTGGTAATGCTGCGGATAAAATGAAGCATGTAAAAAAATTAGAACACGTTCTAAAATCATTGCTTATAGAACTGACGTAATCAGAACCACTTCAGATTCTTTAATAACATCCATAGTACTAGTGCGGTGCCAGCCAATTCTGGCGTTCATAGAACATTCTAAGGATTTTAAATTGGTTTTAAGGGATGTTTTTTAGAAGTAGTGCTTAATAATTAATTCAGCATAATATCCTAAATGATTTCCTAAAAATTTTATTAACATTTTCAATAAAACTAAAATAACAAAACTTTAACAAAATTAAAATTATTTAAAATGTTATCTTGAAGGAATGGCTCATTAGAATATAAAATATGAATAGATTCTGAAACCGATTAAAACGTCTACGGAACTAGTCCTCGTAACGCGATAACGAGCACAGTCTATTTTTATGGGATGTATTCATCAAAAAAGATACACAAATCTTGATTTTATTCAAAGTTAGGAGAAAATTATGGTGGACAAAAAATATGTCTCCTTTCATCTTTAAAAGACGTGGATGGACTAAATGCAATTTGACTAGCAAAACAAGAATCTGCATTTAGTTGTTTTCTATCACGTACTGATTTTTTTATTAGCATGACTAATATCATTACATTACTCAGCAATGACACTATAAAACTTGAGAGTGTTTTGTCTAATTTGAACACAAGAATCGTTCAGATTTATCCCTATTATTTCCCTTTTTACAAAAAATATAGTAAAGATAAAAGATAATTTGAATCGCTATCTACTGGAGAAAAGAATTGAAAGCAGATTATTGTTTAGCACGTTAAATTCCATCTAATAATCATTTTTTATATAATACGAAAACAATTTGTTTTGGTTACCAATATATCTTTACATAATTGTAGATATACATGGGTATTTTCACTTAACTGTGAATGAAATCATAATTTTGCAAAAATTTTAAATTTTTGTAAAATAAAATCTTTAATTTGAATGAACATGTTCATCCAGACACTTAATGTTTATACCCTACACCACCACCAATGGCTCTTTCTCGAATTTTGGTACACATAGACAATGGTGTAGGGTTTCATATGGTCGGTCTTGACCGACTATAAGTTCTTCTCTTGTTATTTACTTATTTATTTATTAGTATATTACTTAGTAAAAATGCCTAAGCATACAATTTGTATAATACACATTCACCCTTATAGCCGAAAAAGGGGAACATTTTATTCCATCCCATGAATAATTCACTTTTAACCAGACAATTTAAAGAAGATTTTTCCTTCTATAATTGGGAAATATTATATTAAAATTTTAGGAAAGGAAACAGATTTCGGAAGATTTTTTACGCGATAACAATGATTTAACAATTCAAAATGCTAATATTTTGCAATGGTTCCTCATCATAATGTATTTATTTAAATCGTTTGCATACCGTACTGGAATTATAGTTAAATATACTTGAGTAATTGGCTTATTTAGGGCGCAATATAAAACACGCTCATAAAAAATCTCAGCCTGAATAAGTTGAAAGCAGATTCGTGTTTTGCATGTAATAAATTGTTTTTAATCACACCCACTATGCTGTATGTATTCTATGCAATATAAAGGACATTACAAATCATTAGATTTTAATTATAGAATTTTGCTTTGCAAGTTATTACACTTTACTGTGTCACAGAAAAAACATTGAAAACTAAATACCTAAGAGGGACAGACCATTAGAGTTACTATAAGGAGTTAAATAATTATTAAGTGTGTTCATATGTATATATTGTATATATTGGACATAAATTGTTTAATCAATAAAACTAATGTATGTACTTTTATTTACACTCTTTTTTTCCAGATTATACAACGCCATTTAAATGTAAAAAAGCACAATAAGACTTTGCAATTAGTTAACAAGAGTTTCATTTCATAAATTTATTATTTTCTACGCCACCACCAACAATAGCAACAAACAACCACAACAATAACTATAACACGTTAAAAAGAAGAAAAAAAAAACTGCCAATAATTTTTAACGGAAAGTTTTCTATACCCAAACATTAAAAATAAAACCAAATAAAAATTGTATCGGAGAGATTTTTCAAAGGACAAAATACTAAGGTCCAATGTCTAATAAAATAAATCCCAAACGACGTGAAACACCAACTGGTACTGCTACAGGCAACTCAAGTACTAGCAATACATCAGCCAATACATCGTCATCGTCTAGTTCATCATTATCGTCCGCCGGTGGCGGTGATGTCGGTATGTCGACCGATCTAACATCGTTATTTGAATGTCCGGTGTGCTTTGACTATGTTCTGCCACCTATATTACAATGCTCCAGTGGTCACTTAGTATGTGTATCGTGCCGCTCCAAGCTTACCTGCTGTCCAACATGTCGTGGCCCTTTGGCCAATATACGCAATTTGGCCATGGAAAAAGTGGCTTCGAATGTCAAATTCCCCTGCAAACATTCGGGCTATGGCTGTACAGCTTCATTGCTTTATACGGAAAAAACTGAACATGAAGAGACCTGCGAATGTCGACCATATTTGTGCCCTTGCCCAGGTGCCTCCTGTAAATGGCAGGGACCTCTTGATCTAGTCATGCAACATTTAATGATGTCTCACAAGAGTATAACAACCCTACAGGGAGAAGATATTGTATTCTTAGCCACAGACATTAATTTACCGGGTGCTGTTGACTGGGTCATGATGCAGTCTTGCTTTGGACACCATTTCATGTTGGTGCTAGAGAAACAAGAAAAATACGATGGTCATCAACAATTCTTTGCCATTGTACAGCTTATAGGATCTCGAAAAGAGGCCGAGAATTTCGTTTATCGTTTGGAATTAAATGGCAATCGTCGACGTTTAACCTGGGAAGCTATGCCACGTTCTATACATGAAGGTGTTGCCTCTGCCATACATAATTCCGACTGTCTGGTCTTTGATACATCGATTGCCCAACTATTTGCCGATAATGGTAATTTGGGTATCAATGTTACCATCTCAATTGTATAATAACAATATTAAAGTGTGATTGTGGAAGAATTTAATTTAATAAATTATCCAAAACAAATACTGGAGAGAGATAAATGAGAAGTAAATATAAATATATATAAAGAAACAGAAAAATAATTTATAATTATAATTAAAATTTCATGCTTGGCTCATGGATTTATATAAGACACAAATAATACATAAATTTATATTACATATACATTACGTGCATATAAAAATTATATATATAAATATACTTGCAACGAACATACATAGAACTTGATTTTGTGAATGTTTGTGTTATTATGTATGAAACTTAAAGAAGGAAATAAAAACAATCATCAATTAACATAAATATTTTCTTTGATAAAATTATATTTAAAATTCTATGATAATTTTTTTTTAATGTAGAAATTAGAAAAGTTTTTAAAACTTTTCTTTATTTTTATTATTATAATTATTTTTGTGTTTATTAGTAATATAGTATATTATTATAATTAAAAAAAGAAAACAATTTTAGTTTTGTTTTGTAATTTTTATTTTGCACATTAAAAACCAATAATTTGCAAATAACAATTAAACCTTCAATTTAAATTTCTACACAACAACGACTTGGTGATTTTTAAGATTTTTCATTAATGGAAAATACTTTTTAATAAATTTTATTGAAATTTTTATAAAAAATGTACACGAAAATCTATTGATTTAAACCTTATTAATGAACTATAAAGTTTTTATAAGATCCCAAATAACTTTTTCTTTGGCCAATTTTTATTAGAGACATAGAATAATTACCGAATTTCCTTCCTACATTTTTATCTTATTAATGACAGAAATGCGATACTACGATAAAGTTAGTTTTAGAATACAAGATTTGCAAAATTTAATAAAACTAACCTCCAAAATATTAAAAAAAAAAAAAAAATCGAAAGCTCTAAATATCAAACATTTTTAAATTGTTTTGCCTATAATTTAAGGCAATGATAATTTGAAATTATTGTTTTAAAACAATTAATTTAACTTAAAAAAAGTTACTTGAAAAAATGAAAAATGTTTGTTCAACGGATTTTATACATTTTACATACATACAGCTGTGGTCAGCTAATTGGAAACGCTTTATAACCCATACAAAATATGACCAAAAAATTTTGTTTAATTTTTTTTACTTGTTTTATATTTTTTCATTAATATATTAAAAAGTTAACAAAACGAGGAAAAATAGCTGATCATTCAAGGTTAATTATTTTTTAACATTTAAATCAGATTTCTTCAAATCGATAGCGACACCTAATTGGAAACGATAAAACTTCTGTAAGAATTTTTTTTGTATTAATTCATCGGCCAATCCTTTTTTCAATATTTTTTTGCAAAACCTTTTTGCTTAATGACAGCTTCACATCAATTGCGCATTGATAATATTAAACGTCGACATTGTTCCACAGGTATGGAATCCCATGCCACCTTCACTTCCTTGAAAAGAGTGTCCATGTTGGTTATATTTTTAAGACTTACTGCAGTTTTTACGTCACCCCACAAATGTTCTATAGGGTTCAAGTCTGGACTAGACGATGGCCACACCAGAACATTAATAGAATTGTCCGCAAAAATATTTGTTGGTAATCTTCGGCGTGTGCTTCGGGTCATTATCTTGTTGGAATTGCCATATAACGGGCAAATTCCCCTCTACCCACATCGTTTAGTATTTCAACGTATTTTTCCTTATTTAAAATTCCATCAATTCTGTGAATTGGGCCAACGCCGTTCCAGGAGAAACATCCCCATACCATAATAGATCCTCCACCATGTTTCACTATTCTTGAAACATAGCTAGGGTTGAATTCTTGATTAATGGGCCTTCTAACATATCTTCGACCATTAGGACCAATACGATTAATCTTTGTTTCATCGCTCCAAAGCACAAACTTCCACTGATTTGTTGTCCAATTGCAATGAGATCTTTCAAATTCTATACGACGTTTTCTTTGACTTTTTGTTAGTAGAGGCTTCTTGCGTGCTGATCTTCCATGAAGTCCGGCTTCCACCAAACGTCGCGAAATAGTTCGCTTAGATAACGTCATTTAATTTTTCTTGAATTTCTCGTTGGATTTCAGTTGATGATTTTTTTGGGTCGGCTTTAGAGATTCTCTGTATCATACGGTTGGTGTAAGCTGGGTCTTTTGCGACGGGGTACGTTAGCTACTGTGTCATATTTCTTAATATGCTGTAAAGCATCAAAAACCATTTTTTGAAACACTTGAGCTGTTCTCCAATTTCTTTATATGACTTTCCAGCTTTATGAAGGTCATAAATGAAGTTACGCTTATCAGCAGTACAGCTTTTGCCTGCTTCCATTTTAAATCTTAAAAAATAATGGTATTAAATATCTCGTACATTAAATTAAAAATATTTACTGAAATTTTTTTTAAACAACACTTTTAATTAACGAAATTTTTAATATAAAGCGAACGTTTCCAATTAGTTGTCTTGTTTTTTTATTGTTTTTTTTTTTATAATAAATTAACTGGAATGCATATTGAAAAGGGAATATGAAATTAACAACAACAAAATGCAGTCGTTTCAAAGAAATAAACTAACGGTAAATACACTAACATAAGAAGAGCGTTTCCAATTAGTTGACCACAGCTGTATGTATTTAAATTGTTCCAAATTGTTTAATGATATTGGTAGTTTACTCCTTAAACATAAATCTAATTATGAATAAAAACTTTAAAATTTTAAATCATAAACATTTCAGAATTTTGTATATAAATACATATTTTCATATAAAATAAGCTAAATTGGTTCAAAATTATTATGATAATTTTTACAAATACATAAATTTCTTCACCTGACTATTTAACAGTTGAAATTTTAAAACTGTTTAAAATCTATAAATAAACTTTGTCGTTTTGTGTTGTAAAATTTAAAATTTCTTTTAATAACTTAAACTTAAAAAAAAACCTAAAGATTCGAAATTATACTGCCAGATTCTAGAAATATATGGGAAATATTTAATAAAGATTTTAGAAAATCTAGATAATTATTATTATTATTTTCATTTAAATTAATTTTAAGTTTAATTAATTAAAGCAGGAATATAAAATAAATTAAAAATTGTTTAATTTATTTTAATATAATGAAAATTAAAATTATTTCTTTCTGGTTAATGGTTCCAGAAAATTATTAAAAATTGCTCTCAAATTTAATATCTAATTTGAAAATTTTTTATAATTTTTTTTATATCAAAATTATATTTTTTTGGTCAATTTCTTGCTTTTAATTATTAAAAATATATGAAGGAATTATATAATTTAATTTATTTTGTCAGTTTCTTGCTTTTATTTAAATTCATAACATATTATTTTGTCCCTCATGATTTTGTCAATCATCCATAATTTTTAATTATGATTTTTTTTAGTTTTACATACTTATTTGTTTTTTTTTTTTAATTTAAATAAAAACTTAAAAAATTAAACTTTTTCTTTTTTTGCACATATTGTAAAAACTAAAAATATATATTTTTTTTAAATGATATCTTTATTTTATTAAAAATATTTTTGTAACTATTTCTTTAAATTTTGTGATTTAGTACAGATATTTCATTAAATGAATTCATTTTGTGGAGGGAAATTTCCTCTTTTTCCTTCTTCAGGATCTGAGGGTTTGCAATTTCATTGTATAAAGCAAATTGGCAATTTGTTTTATTTTTCGAATTTAGTTACACAAATACCTTTAACACCGTTCTAACCATACAATTCATAAAATATTTACACACACACGGACAAAAGTCACCGTCATCTATCATGTACAATGTTTAAATGCTCCCCATTCTCATAAAACAATTGAAATATAAAAATGTTTAACTTAAGCCAAAAGTATATTTTATTCACAACTATTATTTCAGTTAAAATAACTCCTTTTTCCTATACATTATTAAAAAACAAATTGAAAAATATAGCTACTGGGCAAAATTCAAGGTCAGGTAAAGTTAATTAAAAACTTTTATTAGTTAGTGTCCGAACGTACGATATCATCCCTAGGATGGATTTCGATAAATCCTTTAGGATCAGCATCTCTGACAGGGAAAGCTTAGCGCCAAATTCTGTTTTTCAGGAGAGCGCAATCTCAGTCTTCACTGACGGGTCGAAAACAGTACTGGAACCGGATCAGGAGTTTTCTTCGAAGATCTAGGACTTTCAATATCTCTGAGATTACCGGATACTTGTACAGTATTCCAGGCTGAGATATATGCTATAACTGTAGCTGCTAGACGAATCAGAGAACTTATTTCAGACGCCCTTACTGTTAACTTCATTATAGATAGTCAGGCCGTGTTTAAGGCTCTGAATTCGTATGTGGTGAGATCGAAATGTTGAATGCAATCATTCTCTTTCCCAGTTGCGCACGCAAGGTGTAAGACTAGTATGGGTTCCAGATCACGAAGGCATTCTTGGCAACGAAAAGGCGGATGAGTGTGCAAGAGCTGGTTCGTTAATGAACGCAAAAGAGGCCCTAACAGAAGTTGATATTCCTCTTGTTGAACTGTCGAATCTGATAGAAGATTGGGCACTTAAGGAAAGGTCCGGTATGTGGTCCACCATAACCACTTGCAGGATATCTAGAACCCTTTGGCCCTCAACTGATAAACAAAGAACTAAGACACTTTTGACTCTTAGTAGAAATATGATTTTACTTCTAATAGGCATCATTATGGGACACTGTATAATAGGACGTAAGTCCGAATACATAGGCTTTTCCCGGACTGATCTCTGTAGAAGTTGTTTAGATGAGGAGGAGTTAGAAGCTATAAAGCATCTGTTATGTGATTGTCCGGCACTGCAGGAGCGCAGACTCTATCATTTGGGCAAGCGATCCTAACAGAATCTTGACGATTTGAGAGTTGTATCTTTAGGCAATCTTTTAGGTTTTATCCAGAGTATAGTATAGTAGAAATCGTGTACTCGAGGCACCTACGAAAGACAATCAGTAGTGGTGGGTTTTTCTTTTATCCAGGGAACCACAATGGGCCACATCTGGCCTCCGAGTGAACTTTAAATTCTCTTTAAGCATATTTTTTGAAGTAATGTGATGTTTGTCGAATCCATAAATTCTCTATTGGGTTGATGTGGGCGACTGAGGAGGAGTTTTAAGAGTGTGGGGGTGTTATATAATATCCATAATCGAACAATTTCCGCCGTGTACTTAGGGTAGTTGTCCTGCTGAAAGAAATAGTCGGATTGAATGCCAAGTTTTTGAGCAATTATATAAATATTTTTATCCTTTATTTCAACAATAAATACTAGTTCCTTAACCCTAGCCGCCGTCAAACAATCCCATATTTTGACACCAGCACCACTATGTTTAACAATCAATTGAATGTGTTTTTCCTGGAAAGGCTTCCCTCTTCTTTACCCATGTTAAAACACGACCGTCCGATATATATGCATGGAAAATTTGCTTCCACATCAGAGAGATTTATGTGCTCCTTTGCGAAAGAAAGTCGTTTCATTAGGTTCACCTTGCTAATCTGAGTTTTTTTCCTGCAAACTCTGGCATTAGGTTAGGTTAAGGCCATAAGGGAGTGGACTCTGGACAACACGAATCGATCCTGGTTTGACAGGTCGGACTGCAGAGTTTCTAGAGCATTATGGCCTAGTTTAAAACTGGCAGATTCCAAGCATCTTCTAGGTATGAGTCGTGGTAGTCTTAGAGTCATCGTAGGTATGGTTACGGTTCATTTCTCAACAGGAAATATGATGAGTAAGTGGGACATTGGCACATCAGATTTTTGTAGAGCGGTCGATGATGTTGAGAAGCTAGAGACAGTGGATCACATACTCTGTCGCTGTGTAGGGCTTCAGTGTAATAGGTTGAAATGGTTTGGAAGCCACACCCTACATGAACTAGGTGAGGTTAATGGTAAAAGACTTGTCAACCTCATAGGGTTTTGTAATGGGAATAAAATGGTTTAGGAACAATCATAACTGATTGGGTATAGGTTCCTTTATGTTATGTTAGAACCTAACAAGGGTCGTCCGATATTGCGAGTGCACTCGGATGCCATTAGGCCCATTGTGATGCTCTATATGGGTGGAAAGGTCCTCTACCTTTTCATTAACAAAAACAAATTTTCCGTTGGTCCATCTTGAAAACAACACGTACTCGTAGCAAACATATTTTGGTTTGATAGAGGCATGTCATTGAGACAATCCAGATCATGGAAGAGTTGTCTACCGGGGTGTCTCAGTCTATACCTCTTTTAGCGCTGAAAATTTGCATAACAGGTGTTGTACAAATTTCTCTTCTTCCACATCTAAACAACTTCTACAAAAACTATTCCCTGGGTAACTCAAATGTTCCGACATGCCCCTGATCATACAGAGCCCTGTGATTATGCCTTTTAGAAGATTAATCGATGACTTGTCAAGACATTACTATCTCTAGCGCTAGATAGGATAATACCGTCAAACTACATAATATTCCATACAAAATATAAGCGGTCCAGCCAGACCACATTTGTTATAATAATGCTGGTATTAGCTTTATTGTTTTGTTTTTCATAGATCAATAGTAACAAAATTTATAGGAAATTTCAAGTCCCTTAAATAAATGGAGAAAATCGCCAAAAAGTAAATCAAACTATTTTAATAGAAAAACTTTGGCTAAATATTTAATGGATATTAATTTTTACAATAATTTAGAATATCATGATTTGCCAAATCGTTTTCAAACACTTTCGTTTAATTATAGCACCATCCATTTAAGGGTTAAATCTGCAATTGGTCTGGCCAGATCATTTTGTAAGGCAAAGGGTTGTTAATACCTTGGTGTAATAGATACAATCAATTAAAAGTTTATGTTTTTGGACCTAAAACTGTTAAAATTTTTAAATGTAAATTTGAAAATATTTGAATGTAAGAGTAAGATAAGAATCCTAATAAGCAGTCGAACGAAACTTTCGTTCGCATCATGAGAATATAATTACTAATGATCATACCTTCTGTACTTATATTATGGTTCGCTTTTAGAGAAATAGGTAGTAAAATGTATTTTACTATTTTCTGATTTCTTTTTTAAGTAAAATTTTTTTTGAGAGTTATTTTTAAATATCTCTTATTTTACTTATTTTGCCAGAATTTCAGAATTGTAAAAGGACCAGCAAAAATATTTCTTTTAAAAGTTAAAAAAAATTGATAAATTTTAAAATGTATCTGCCAAGGACATATTCTAGAACTGGTGTAATCAAAAATTCTTTATAGCATCCTCAGAGCTAGTGGTATTACAACTAATTCTAATAATAGTGGAGCAGAACCTAATTGTGGTGCTAAATTCGGAATGTTTTAGAAAACTTGTGCTTTTGAATTAATTCTGAGAACAAACCACTGGTTCTGCAGTGACATCCTAGAACTTTTTAAAAACTTGCATGAAAAATTAAAAAAAGAAAGAGTTTTTATAATTGGCTTTTTAGAAATACCCCGTTAGAATTAAAAATAACAGGTTCTAAAACGGGTCTCTAAAGCTTCTATATAATAAGTTCTGAATGTGAAAATTTCGTATAAAAATTATTGATAAAAGAATTAGTTCTGGTCAGCTAACACTTCTAAACAGCTAGTTTTGGAAGTGAAATTTCAAACAAAAATCATTGGTCGTAACGCCAGAGAAAATCAAATACTGGCTATTTTATTATTATTTTCATGTGTTTGTAGTTTGTAGAACTAATACTTTTCTTCAAGTTTTTGTTTCGTTAATTTTAATCCCAAAATTATCTGTAAAGGCTCTACTACATATAATACTTTCGTTTCAACTGCGACTTACAGCTACGCAACGCATAAATGATATTAACCTAATATCGTTGCATTATTTTGTTATTAAAATTTTATAATAATAAAAAATAAAATAATATAAAAAACAACCGAAAAATGTATTTAGGTACTTTGGCACTTCAAAGTTAAATATTTTGCATCTTCGAAGTACTTCACGCAGAAGTTTGACGTACTGATTTGGTTCGGTTCTATATAAATGTATATATTTTACTGCAGCTGTCAGTCGCAGTTGAGCCTTAACCTTATTATTAAAATCTAAACTATTAAAGAATTAAAAATTATTTGTTTAAACTAAAAAAAGAAATTTTATTTGTTTAATTTCTAATATTTACTTTAATTAGCCAATTTTTAAAAGTCTATAAACTGATGATACTTTCAATATATTACCTTTTTTAATAATATTATTTTTAATATTAATTTCTAATTAAAATTAATTATAATTTAATGTAAATTTTACTTGTTTAATTGCTTTAGTTATTTTCCCACTCATCCTCGAATATACTTTAAATTTATTTAATTTATTTCTTTTTAAAATAAAAAAAGAAATTAAGTTTAAATATTTTGTATCTAAAAAAAAAATTGTTTATAAAACAAATTTTTCATAAAAAAAATTTAATAAATTATATATAAATGATAAAATAAAGCAAATAAACATTTGCTCATGATTACTGGCATTCTTAAACACGGAGGCGTTTGAATAAAATTATTAATTTTAATAAAAATATATTAAAAAAGAATTGCAAATTTAAAAGAAAAAAATACATAGATTTAATGAAACAAATATTAATATAAGCTAAAGAAAATGGCGTACACAAAAAAATATATATTATATATAAAATAAAATATATACATAAATATGTATGTATCTATGTATTAAAATATATACATACATATATAATTACATATAAATTTTATCTAGGTTAGTTGATCTCTAAATAATAAAATACCACGATAAATTGAAAAATATATAATAAAAAAAATTACAATAAATTGTGTTTTATTTACATAAGTTTGGAATCACTGTAAGAATTATTAATTTTCTTAGAGATTAATAACTAGATACGAAACTCTGCTCAAAATATTAACCATAGAGTATGTTACTTAGTGGCGAAACTCTCGTTTAACAATTAAAAAAATATGGTTTTGTAACAATATAAATTTTTATTTTCATTTAAAGAGTGCGAAAAAAAAATCTTAACACCATTGTTGCCGGAATCGATGGTTCACATTACACAGCCAAAGCCTTTAAATTAACAGTTCTCAAATGGGGGTCCGCGACCCACAAGGGGTCCGTAAGGACATGCCTAGGGGGTCGCGAAGATACTTTGAAAAATATTCATAAACACAAAATTTTTTAATAAAAATATTATGTGGAAATTTTAAATAAAAATTCCAATTAAAGCCTGAATCTTTTTAAAAAAATGGAAAAAGGAAAATAACTGTTATTTTTTATCTTTTAAACCAGAAAAAAAAAAAATAGTAACAACTAAATGTCGTAAAAACTGATTCATATTCATTATTGTGATCTTAACGGAGAATATTTTTATAAAATGATATGTTCACATTTTCGACTATAAAATCTACATTGTTCGAAGTCCCATATAAAAACTTTTCACAACATACTATAAAAAATGCATTCTGTTTGCAGATTGTGTTTCAGAAAAATTTAAAATATGCAATTTTACATAATACATAGACTAAAGTCAAAACTTTAACATAAACTGGGTGAAATGCAAGAGGATGTGTACTTTGGCCGGTTGGGTTGTACGAATTTCTTTTTTCTGTGAACATACTTTTCAGAAATGTATAAAATTCGCATATGCTTTTAACTTTGAGTCTACATTTGAGAAATTTGTATCAATTTATATCCATGTCAATTATAGAAGAAAATGTATATCTCAAGGTTGGAAACCGAAACGAATATATTTATCGGTAACGGTATTAAATTTATTTTTATTTCGGTAACGGTATCGATAATGGTATTTGAAATTATATCGGTAACGGTATACCGGTACCGAAACTAAAATTCCGGTAATACCGTTATTATTGAAAAAAACTGGAAAAAAATCGTAAAAAGTTAATTTTTGGAATAATTTTTAATGGAATTTCGTAAAAACTTATTAAATTACATATTTACATATTTTATTTAATAAATATGCACAATATGAATATTTAACGTTAGAGAACCTCATATGATTTTTAAAAATACTTCTTTTATGGCAACAAAGCATTTTGGAATATTAAACTCTACTTTTTAATGAAAAATTGGTTAAAAGAGTTCACAAGTTTTCTAATACAGATAAAAATCGTTTAATTAATGTTTCTACAACAAAAAAGTACTTATTAGATCTCTAAGTCCCAATAATCAAAAGGACGTACCATTAAAAGTAAGAAATTCGAATGTAATTCAAGCTCTTAAGTCGCAGGAGAATATTTTCCCAGACTTTTAGATTTCGCTTGATAGCGGGAACAAATTTTCGACTTCTTGGGGTCCCAGATTAAATATTTTAATTATCTTTGCAATCATTAGTTACATAACTGATAATCGAATAAGCAAATAATAAATAAGCAAATTTAAACGTACCTAAATTATTAAATAATATTTTCGAAAAATGTCAACGACCCTATAGTTTATATAGACTATATAAATTTGTCATTAATATGGAGAAAATGATAGTCATTCTCTTTACTTTCTTAATGGTTTTTTCTACAGATTAATTCCGTATATTATCCATACCAGTGACAAATTTATATAGTATATTTAAAATTCTTACAAGATCCTTTCAATGAGTATAAGTTTTTATTTGCTTCTTCTTAGTGCTGACATATGTTTATTTGGATTCAAATCTTATATTCATCCCATACAAGTAATTCAAAGAATAATAAATTTTATAAATAGTTCCC
>MINK01006106.1:0-11809 GCA_001735545.1 Phormia regina
TATATATATATATATATACAGTAAAAAGTCTGGGTTTCTTTTTAAAACTCATTTAAGATTAATTTCTAGTTTAAAATATATGAAAATATATGAATGCATCGCTGCCGACAGGAAAAGAGATCGAGGTAATTCCGTATTTTATGCAAGTGCATGTCAACATGTGGTTTCTTTCTTTGGAAATATGTTCCGGTAACTCGGTGCTTGATGTATCAGACGTATATGTGGCACAGCTAGGACCATCTGGAATCGGCGGGTGGGAAGTTGAATTACGAATGGAAGCATCTTCGGGAATGTGTGGAGTGCTAGGAACGAGATCATTTGGCGAAGGTAATATTTCTGTTTGTTCAGATGGGCTTAAAGACTCTGACGCTGGACGGTTTTAAGCGGTTAATACTAATATTTGTTTTTCGACCCCGCAGAAGTACTGTGAAAAACTTTGGAAAACGTTTTAAAACAATATACGGGCCATCGTAGGTATGAGTGAGCGAGGGACGAATCGAGTCGTTTCGAACAAAAACGTGCGTTGATGACTGGAGGTTTTTAGAAATAAAAGTTGCCTTTGTAGAGTGATGCGATGTTTGTGTTGGTTGAAGATTTTTCATCGAGTTTCGAAATTCTGCTACAAAGTCGCTAGAGGTTGATGCAGAGTTGTTTTTGAAGAAAAATTCTCCTGGGATACTTAATGTGGTACCATATACAAGCTCTGCAGGCGATGCATTTATGTCCGGTTTAAATACTACACGAAGGCCAAGTAGAATCGTTGGAAGGTAATAAACCCACCTTGATGAATTGTGACTGTGCCACCTTTCTATTAGGCCATTCGCTTGTGGGTGGTAAAACGTTGTTCGTAAATGAGTGGCTCCAATCGTTTGCATTAATTCTGCGAAAAATGATGACTCGAATTGTCTGCCTCTATCGGATGTGATTCGATGTGGGACTCCAAATCTGGAAATCCAGTGAGTAACCAGTGCTTTTGCAACCGTTTCAGCAGACATGTCGGGCATCGGTACGGCCTCAGGCCATCGTGTAAATCTGCCGATTATTGTTAGACAATATCGCTGCCCTTCACATAAGGGAAAAGGCCCGACAATATCGATGTTAATATGTGAAAAACGCTCGGTAGGTGGCTCATACATGACGGGTGTCGATATCGTGTGACGCTTCGTTTTCGCTGGCACGGTACACATGCTCTGACGAAACTGGCAATTTCTTTTTTCATACCAGTCCAGACAAATCTTGAAGTCACTAATAAAGTTGTAGCACGAATTCCAGGATGAGCTAAGTTGTGTAATGAGTTGAGTATTTGCCTTCGAAAATCTTTTGGAACGTATGGCCGAACACGTGAAGTGGATATATCGCACACAATTTGTTCGTCACATCCTAAAACATTCAAATACTTTAAAATTAGTGAATTATTGGGTATATCTTGATTTTTTAACAAATTTTCCAGCTCGTTGTCAACCTTTTGAGCTGCTGCTAAATCTTTGAAATTTATAAACTTTTGAACAGAGTCGCTATGTAAAGTTTGTACTCTAGACAGCGCATCAGCTGTTGAATTCTCACTTCCAGGCGTATGACGTATGTCAGTTGTAAACTGACTAATAAAGTCAAGCTGCCTTAACCTTCGTGGTCACGCTTTTTCCATCTTTTGCTTGTAGGCGAATATTAATGGGCGATGATGGGTGACTACGTAACAAGGGCGTCCTTCTATTGCGTACCGAAAATGGCAGACAGCCTGGTAGATGGCAGCTAATTCTCGGTCGTACGTTGAATACTTCTGCTGCGTCGCTGTTAGCTTCTTGGAATAGAATGCCAGTGGTTGCATGTTGCCATCAACTTTCTGATGCAGCGCTGCTCCCACGGCTGTGTCTGATGCGCCGACGTAAACGGCTAATTCTGCACCGGGGACGGGATGAGCAAGTAACGTAGCGTTGCATAATTCCGTTTTACAACGTTCAAATGCATTTTCCGTGTCGGAATTCCATACCAATGGGGTGATGTCGTTCTTTTTATTACCTGTAATCATACCTTGTAAAACTCCCTGGTAAGCGATGATGTGGGGCAAAAACTTCCTATAAAAGTTCATCATACCAATGAATCTTTTAAGTTCTTGCGCGTTGATCGATTTTGGGTACTCTTTTATCACTGCGACTTTTTCGGGCGATAGTCGAATGCCTTCTGGTGTGACGAGATGACCAAGAAAAATAATCTCGGACTTGCCGAATTCACATTTTTTCAAATTAATGGCAAGTCGATTTTCTCGAAGTCGCTGAAATGATGCTTCAGTCACTCCTTTTATTCATCGATATCGTGCAAAGATCGCTGAGATGGGGTTAATGGAATCACAAATATATAATGACGATGAAACCGGATTATCTTTTCGTTGCCTAACAGACACAACATATGTATCTGCTTTTGAAAAAAACGCACCTGGACATAAAATTCAAAAAGGCAGAATTTCAGTCCTACTTGGTGCAAACTCTGATGGATCACATAAATTAGTTCCATTGGCAATTGAAAAACCAAAAAAAAAAAAAAACAGGTGTTTAAAAACTTTCAATAATCCTCGCATTACAACTTTTTAAAAATTGCTTGGATGACTTCTCGGATTTTTCACAAATGGTTTAACCGAATATTTATTAAAGAGGTAAGAACAAATATTGATTTCAGGTTCAGTAGTTTTAAAACATTTAAAATTTACAGGTGATCCGCTTTTCTCAGGAAAATAAAAGCCATTTTACTTATAGATAATTGCTCCGCTCATGCACCCATTGAGAAACTTAAAAGTGATGATGGAAACATAGTTGCATTATTCTTTCCACCAAATATAACAACAGCTTTACAACCAATGGATCAAAACTCTATTACGTTAACAAAGCTTAACTACAGAAATATGTTTCCTTCTCAATTAATTGCTGAAGGTGAACTGAAGAATCATTTGAAATCGCATTCAATCCGCAATGCAATATACTGAAACAAGCTTGGGATAAGGTACCACAAAGTGTTATAAAGAAATCTTGGTCAAAAATTTCTAATTGGGACTCTAACCAGCGATGGTGAGTCTTCAGATAGCAACGAAAAATAAAAATTAACTTTTTTAAATAAAATTGGGTACCGAATAAAAAATAGACAAAATTATGTATCAGTAACGATAAAAGTCATTAACGTAGGTTGCGTGGTTTTTGAGTACTGAGCTGTCAAAGTTCAACTTTTTTTTATTTTAAGAAAAGAGCAAAAAATTAAATTTTCATGAATTTCGGTGATTTTTTTTAATAAAAAGTGATTTAACTGAAAAATTTAAAATGAAACCATCAACTTCAGGTATTTATGTTTTCTTCTATGCTAGAATTTGTAAATTATTTTTTGTCCTGGTATTTTTTGCAATTTTTTTGAAAATAGTCCAAAAATGCACTAATTTTCAAATTTCATGGAAAGCAACTAAAAATATAACAAGAATTTTGTTCTGAAAAATTGTCTGAAAAATATTACATATTGTCTACTTAAATATTCTGAAATAAAATCGTGCGCATATTTTGCCCGATTTTNNTATGAACAAAACAATGTAGTAGACAAAAATCAAACGAAGATATATTTAATAGACTTTTGGTAAGTTCCGATCCAATCATATCTAGTATGGGGAAAAAGTATGAAAAAAAACATATAGACCTACCGCAATCTGCAGTTGATCTGCTTATTCTCACTGAAGACGAATATAATATTTCAGAACACAATAACAGTAATATTGATGGCTCAGATTTTGACGAAAGCAGTGAAGAAAGTTATAGTGGATAAAAATGTTTAATATTGTTTTAAATGTATATTAAAATTAATTTAAGAAACACATTTTTCACAGTATACAGACCGACGGACGGATGTTGCCATTCAGCCAAAAAAAAAAAACATAGATATCTAATAGTACATTGTTTTACTAACTAGTAAAGAACAAAACAAGCTAACTAGTAAAGAACAAAACAAGTTTTTAAAATATTCATATCGCACTTTCTTGAATTATGCGGCCTTTTTCTAGCCATTTAATCCCAATGTATAAACAGACCGACGGACATTATCATCTGCCAAAAAAATCGGAGTATTTTTAAAATTGATATTTTTTACTAACTAACAAAAAACAAAACATGTTGTGAATATTTAAATATTAACATCGCCTTTTCTTGACGAAGGTCATGACGATGCTGCTCTAAGGTGACAGAGGAAACAAAAATGTCGTCAATGTACGGAAATACACATTCAACACCTCTGAACACTTCGTTGATTATACGCTGGAAGGTCTGCGCAGCATTTCGTAGGCCGAAAGTCATACAGTTGAATTCGTACAACCCAAAAGGAGTACTTATTGCCGTTTTTGGAACATCGTCGGCATGAATGGGAATTTGGTGAAATGCCTTCTGGAGGTCGATTTTCGAAAATAATTTTTTACCTTTCAAATTATTTGTGAAGTCCGTCAAATACGGCAGGGGATACCGGTCAGGCAAAGTTTGCGCGTTCAGAGCGCGGTAGTCCCCACACGGCCTCCACGTTCCATCGCTTTTTTTACCATATGTAATGGACTGCTCCAGTTGCTTTTGGACGGTTGGCATATTCCCGCTTTGGTAAGAAAATTGAATTCGTTTTTGGCTGCGGCAAGTTTTTCAACTGAAAGTCGACGAGGCCGGCAAAATGTGGGCTGTCCAGTCGTTTCAATTCGGTGAAAAATTGTGGATTTGGTTTTAGAACCATAAGGCGGAAGAACCGTGATGTCGTTAAATTCTTGCAAAATATCTGCAAACGGGTTGTATGTGCTGAAGGTTTTGATGAAAGCGATTTCTGAAGTCGACGGTAGCTATAGCTGAGAATCGTGAGCGGTGGTGTTGTCTATTAGTCGATTACGTCGCAAATCAATCAGCAAATCATGATATTTGATGAAGTCTGACCCTATTATTGACGTCGTCACATTAGCAATTACAAATGACCAATAAAAATTTCTTTTTAAGCCGAGGTCTAACTTTAGGCGCGTTTCGCCTATAACCTTAATCGGGGAACCGTTTGCAGCATACAACGTTACGGCTGTCGGGAAGATGTCTGTAGTTTTTGCAGAAAGAGGAAGCACAGATACGTCGGCACCACTGTCAACCAAAAAATTTTTGTTGGTGCATCTGTCAGTAACTTGGAGGCGAAAAATATGGCACTCAGTGGGGAATTTTTCGCTAGAATCCTCCACCGGCCCAGGAAGTCAGTTCGAAGACTGCGCTGTTACAGCGTGCACTTGTCGCTGCTTATGTTTGCACGGGCTGCGACACTTTCGTGCGTTACGTCCGTACTTCTTGTGGTACCAGCACTCGTCAAAATTTGAGCTGGTTGTGCCGTCGGATGAAGATTGACGGTGCTGGGAACGAAGACGAGTGACAGTAGGTCTGTGAGATCGCGAACGTGATCGCGTGGTAAATTGTTCGAATTTCTTACTCAACTCCATTATAGCTGTACGTAACTCGTTCATGTCGCTGGTCGGCTCTTTTGTTACTTTACATACCTGTGACGGCGATACAGCATCTATAATAGAGTCAGTTATTTTTGTAAATTCTGCTGATGTACCAGTTGACGCTGCTACCACTGGCTGAGCAAACGTTGGCAATCGTTTTATCCAAAGTCCTTTAAGCGCAGCTTCGCCTACTGAGTTGCCACTCGCTTCATTTCGAAGAAAAGCTCGGAAGGTTTTTTATCGCCTAAAGGCATTTCAGATAAGAGCCGGTTAAGTCGTCGTTGTTCGCTGTCGGCGAAATGGTCAATAACTCTTCGTTTTACGTACTCAAAGCGGTCGGATGGTGGCAAAGTTGTGATGACGTCGGTTAACTGAGCCATAGTTTCAGGTTTTAACGCGGCAAGCACAGTGGCGGCCTTTTGTTTGTCCGAACTTATGCCCGATGCACTGAACCAAAATTCCATGGAAATGAACCAGGCTTCGACGTTCGTGCTACACATTTCTGGAAATGGCAATCGAGCATAAATGGCTGATACATTACCGGTTGTGTTTTGTGACGTTTGTGCTTGATCATCGACATCACTTTGCATGACCACGGTAGATGCTGTTGATAAATCGTTGGTTGCCATTTTATAGATCACGTCGGGATCACCAATTTGGGTTGATTATTATTTTTGTTACCCAATATACGATTTAAAAAGATCAAGTTCTTTAAATTTAATTGTTTAAATTATATTATTTTATTAATTTAAATTTAAGATTAATTTCTAGTTTAAAATATATAAAGAAATTTACGATGTTGAATGCATCGTTGCCGACAGGAAAAGAGATCGAGATAATTCCGTATTTAATGCAAGTGCATGTCAACATGTGGTTTCTTTGTTTTTGCATACTGGTTACTACCGGTACTCGGTAATTTGCATTTGGTAGTTGCAGGTTGCCACAGATATATTAAATAATAATAATTATCAAAATCTAGTATCTACAAAAAAATCTTCTGGCTATGCTTTTGTAATTGTTCAACCATATAAGTTATTTACAACTTTTGTCAGATCTACTATTTTCATATTTTATAGTTGATTTGAATTCTCCAATAAACTCAATTTTGTTACTATTTGAAAAAAATTAAATTTGGTTTGTGAAATATTAATAAGCATCTCCATCAACTTTTGTCGTTTTGCTTAATGTGGTTTTCAAAACCTCCAGTTCATATTAAGTCACAACAGCGTAGACTGTCACTAGTTTGATGGCAGGCTGAAATTAACATCTATTAGTAAGACACCTTGAATTTTTTTACTTTGCTGCGAAACATTTGCATTAAATTGGACTCAATTTTCTTACTATTTGCAAAATGTCAATTTGTTATTAGCATTAAGCTAACAACGGGATATTAATCCCGTACATTTATTTTAAGACACGTCTATTAGTAAGAGGAATTTCTACGTCCATTTTCTAAATTAAAACAAGAAAATATTTTTGATTTTTTTCCCTTAAACGTCAGCGTCATGTTGTACATCTACACAGAATAAAATGAAAATGGGTTATAATTAAAATATATTAATGGAGTTGAGTCCCCAAATTTTGTAAAGTCTCAATTGTTTAGGTAATTCAAAGTTTATTTATTACAAAATTAATATACAAAATAAAGAATAATAATAAACAGAAAGTTAATGATGTGTGATGAAATGATTCACACATTCTGGCCATAGTTTAAAAATTGCATACGTATCGTCAGAGTTTGTAATTTGTTGAAAACGTAAAAGGCCATAATTTCGCCAATAAATATGAAATTCATCACGATTTATTTTAGAAGATCTTAAAACTTCAATTATAAAAGTGTAATCCTTTTCACTGTAAAGAACTAATGGGACTACTGGAATCAAAAAATGAAATTACTTCTATAGAATCAGTGCGCTTATCTTGTTTAACAAAGGCAACATTTACCTTACCCAATGAAAAACGTCCATGGCCTCACTTCCTTCAGCTTTCGTCATTGCAGCAGATGTAGTCATATTTTTTGGACAGTTTTGATGAATGTGTCCAACATCGGCACAAATAAAGCAGGAATTTGGTGGACGTCTTGGTTTCTAGCATTGGGACTGGTAATGACCAAATTTGGAACAATTATAACATCTTACTTCGGCATCAGGTAATTTATTCACGGCACTTTCATTTACAGCGATTGTCCTCTGTTTATTAGCCAAAGCTGTGGTTGAATTTTTCGTCGTATGTACTTGATTTCGTCGATCGGTCTATTCGTGCTATTAATTCATCCATCATTCTGTCCCCATATAAATATGAAATAGCATTGCTATTGTCAGGTATGCCATGAGACTAAATAGCCATGAGACTAAATAGCGGGCTTAAAGTACGTGAACGTAATTGACAGTAAATTTCTTGTCGCGTGAGTTTACATTTTAGGCACTGACTTAAGTTAGATTGAACATTTGATCAACCATTGTTGTGTTGAATATCCTTTCTATAGTTATATTCAGCAAATTGTCACCAAATCTACCTTAAGTTATATTTATCATGTTGGATGCGCGACCATTGTTTATCACATCATCTATACTTTCTGAAGTTTCTGCAAGATTTTCGCCTGTCTTTAGTAGTTCGGAATATAATATCCTAAGTTGGCTTAAAGTGGCTGACTCTGGGAATTCAATGTCGGCGTCAGCCAATGCATCCATTAAAGTTTGGCGATTTGAACGCATATCCATGGTTATATGGAAATAATGCAGAAATCCTTGAGTATTTACAATGTGGAACTCTTACAGCTTATTTTATAGTAGTACTTTTACACGTTTTTTTCTCCTTGCGGAAATTATGAACACAAGTGAAGTTAACCTTCGTTAGCTGCAGTTCATATGCAATTACAATTATATATGAAGTATTGTCATATTTTTAAGCTGTAATCGATTGGCTTCAAGATTATCAATAAATAATCCAACAGCATTTAATTTATATGATTTTTCTTCTCAATTTGGGTAATATAAAAAATGGACCAATAACTTTATCAATTTCTTCATCGTATCCAAACACGTTTATACTTATAGTGCTATTTATATGTTCAAACACTTCTATGACTTTTAGTTTTAGTGGGAACTAAATCTAGTCTAAACTCATATTTTTGTTTATTATGTCTGCAAATATATTCTCTATATTATAAGAACAATGCTGCGCATTTAATGTTTCTCCGTTTAATCCAGCTATTACGGGCCATTTAAAACAATAAATATCGTCACTTTCAATATTTATGCATGCTTTTCTACTAGCTAATTTTCGGGGATACTTATCCAAAAAGATCCCTTTACTAAAGGGGATTAATTTATATTAATTTTCGCGCAAATAATTCCGATTAATGTCCATCCAGAATCCCTTTCTTGAAATGCGGACATTTAATTTTTAATATTCATAAATTGGTTCTCAATTTGTTCATAGATGTTATTTGAACAGGTAATTAAATCCATTTTAGATCTGTGGGTAATAATTACAAACTCCATTTCCTCACCAACATTCAGTAACTATATACTGATTTTTATAATATCATATTTTATTATGATATCCTCTGTTGTTTCCTTTATAATTCCAACTTTTTCAACTACAAATTCATCGCAAAATACATCATCTTTAGAGTTTGAAATACCATAAGTGTTAATATTATTATTATATTTGCATTTTTATTATGGCCTGTACTATTGGGCACTCTGTATAACTTAGCTCGCACTTCAGTACATTCAATCTTCGCTTCATGCGGCTTATAAAGTCACCTCGATTCCTTTCTAGTGTTGGAATCGGTATTACAGGAATAAATGGTTCGACAAATTTTGATTTCCTATACGGCTTAGGACCGATTTAGGATTTCTGGTCTTTCAGGACGTTCTTCTCCTTTCTGTGATTCAAGTAATTTTTGCCAGCGCTCTTCGGCAGCCTGTAAGTCATCTAATATTTCCTTCAACGGTTTCTCCATGGACATTATTTTCACTTATTATTTTATTTATTTGACAGACATGCCCATGCACTTTCTGATAAAATTTTTATACAATTTTTTTTGTCTTAACCCATTTACAGCCAAACAAAAAGTACAAGTTAAATTTTTGAAATTTCAATGTATATTTATTTTCAACAATACAAAAAAAAAACAGAAACGTAAAAAAATTAAAAATCAGGACATTAGAGGGGTGTACCCAAATTGGTACAATGGCCACTTATGAGTGATATTTTGCAAAACAAGTTTTGTCAACGCAGAGTGTTTTTTTGCATTTTTTACAACTCCAGCGGCTTCTATTGTGGCAGATGACACAACGCACACGCTTAGGAAGCTTTTCTGGAACATGATCAGCGCCGTCTAGATGTAGACTCTCAATATTTGATGACGAAGGCCGAGCAGAATGTCTTTTGGATGACTGTTTTAGATAAAACCTAGCTATAGATCGACGAAATTGTAATTGATCCATAGCATTTTCTTTACAACATTCATGTAGGCGCCACGCATTTGATATGGCCATATCAACCATGTACGTAAATAAACACCACCACCATTTTTTGCTATGGATGTTAATTCTGTACAAAGATATAGATTGGTCCATTTCATCAACTCCGCCCATGCTTTTGTTGTAAGTTTGGAACAAGTGAGGTATTTGCATATCAACTTTTTGTTTTTTTCAGAAGACCATCTTTTAACTTTTCCTACTGGTTCATAAGAATCGTAATTAGTCGCCATTGTGCAAATACTATTATCCTTCCAGCAGTCAAATCTGTAATCGAAGTCGGCTCTTGATTTTTTCATCATCTCTTTTGCATTTGTTAGAGGAAATTTTTTTGTGCGGTTTTCTCGGATTGTTCCTGTGGCACGGTAACCTAAATTACGCAAATCATTGAGTAACTCAAAACTTGTGAAAAAATTATCAAAAAAGATTTTGTGGTTGGCAGGATTCATGGTCAATTTTTGTAGCAGCATTTTCACAACCCAAGTACCCAATGGCTCAGGAACAGGTGTAGTTGATTTACCACAATAAATATCAAAGCAGTAACAATATCCAGAGGAACTTGCTGCAACCCAGTTTTTATAACCAAACCGAATAGGTTTACCTCGAATATACTGTTTTGCTGAATGGCGACCGTAATATTTCACCACGAATTCGTCGATAGAAATATGTTCGTGGAAAACACCCCATTGGTTAAATTTTCTGATAAGAATATCAGCAAGTTGACGTACTTTAAACATTTTGTCACTAGTTTTTATAGCGTCGTTATTGTCTACAAGGTGTATGTTTATTTTTATTTATTTAAACCTGTTTCTGGACATAGCCTTTGATACTACTTCTACTCCAATATCTTCATCTAAAGACCTTTAGTTCTGCAACACTAAAGTTGTGAATATTGTTTTGATAAGAGTACAGCTGACTAAAATCGGATATCATTTTAAAAACCTCTTCATCGAAAAACATTTCAAATATTTGAACAGAAGTCAAGTTCTTCAATGCCTCTTTCATACGAGTTTCATTTATGACTCTGTCGTCAGTTTCAATGTAAGTCTTTGAGTAATTTGGAGCAGACTTTCGCCACGACGGAACATTCAATTTAGATTTATTTAGAGTAATACCATGCCCTTCACATCGTGGAATATTGGCTCTCAAACGAACCCTTTTCGCAGACAATGGTTCATCATCACTGCTGTTTTCAGAACTTGATAGAGTACTAATGTCACGTACAAACAACTCGATTTCACCAGACACGTCATTTGGCAAATTTGGTGAAACTGTATTTTCATCAAACTCCTCTTCTTCATCAGTTACAGCACTAGGTTCTGGTGGAATTATGACTAAGTCATATTCCAAGCAATCGTCACTATCTTCTACTATCGTATTTAATATTTATTCAGAGCACTTTCCACTACTCAATAATGCAAAAATAAATAAACCAGAGTAAACAGTTTTTTTATACAGCCTTAATAATTAAGTGTTCCCAAATTGGCACAGCGACCGTAAATGGGTTAATACTAATTTACATTTTATTTTCAAGGCCTGGGTAGTGGAATGAATAGCAGGATCAAACGGCAGGATTAATAGCAAGATCAATGTCAGGGTTAATAGCAGGATCAATATCGCAAGGGCAGGATCAATATCACAAGTTCATGATCGAAAAGGCAGGATCAATATCACAAGTTCAGGATCGAAAAGGCAGGATCGCCATGTAATGTTATTTCTTCGAGTTTTGATTAAAGAATGTTCTTTATTTTTCAATTTCATTTCTTATAAATAAAATTCTTAAAAGCTAATATTGAGTGATTCCTAAATCACTCACTAACTTATGTTCTACTCATTACACATACTT
>MINK01006119.1:0-20203 GCA_001735545.1 Phormia regina
TCCACTTAAAATAGCACCAAGAACATTTGATCGCATAATTAAGGCAAACAACAAAAATAAGAAAAAAACTAAACTTTTTTTGGTTGTGGTATTTATCAGATCACCGTTTGACGGACTGCAATAAATTCATTAAAATGAACTTGGCACAGAAGTGGAAAACATCATTCTATACTGCATGGGCCAGAACGCATTTTAAAAGATTTGTCAAAAGAACGCTCCACAACACCCCCTGCCACGAACACTACATCCATACCTGCTCCTAAACGATCATTAATCAAACCAATTACGACAACTATCATAAACACCTCCATGACGAAAACATTTGTTCCCACGGTAATGGTAGAAGTGATTATGGAGGAAGGCATTTGTGAAAGATAGCTGGTTAAACCCTTTTAAAATTGATTATGAAGTTTATGTCAAAGCCTTGATAGCTTCAAGCGTCGCTTTGAATGTAAGGTATGAAATCTGCATGCATGTGGTGAACAATTTACCAAAATCCCCTTACCAGAATGCAATGGATGAGTCCATAAAAAACAAAGTGAGTAGGATCTCCCAACCCTAATTTACACTAACCCCATTTCTTTGAACACATAAAAATAAATTTCCAGCCCTAAAACCAATTATTAATGCCCCAAACCACAACCAACTTCAGCAACAATCTGCCATCAAAAATAAAATAAAATAAATCTCACTCTAGTAAAAACCACAGCCTAGCGTTCGATTCCATCATTAGTCAAATAACTAAGAATCGAATAAAATATAAATCATTCCTTTATCAGATTTAAATAAGATTGTTACTCTAGTGATTTGAAAAATGATTTATTAAAAGTTCACTTAAAAATATAGAACTAGTTTTTATAAACCGGTTTTTTCTTCAAATTTCATTTTTTTTTTGCGAATCGGTTAATTAAACCGGTTTATCGGTTTTTTTTCGGCTAACCTTGTTTTTAACACATTGGGTATTAAATGAAATCTTAAAAAATAATAAAAAAAATTCAGTACTCCAATGGTGAAAAGTGTTATTTGAAATTTGTTTTAATATCCGAAAATATTATAATTTTCCATCTGTGTTCTGTATACATAAATTAATTTGGATCGTTTCGAAAATAGTATGTTTTATCTGGTCTTTATTAATATGTAGACAACTAAGAACACTTCTCATCACCAGGATAGAAACACCACAGTTTAAAATTAAAAATTGATATATTTTGTGGAACAGAGTAACCTAAATGATTTTAACTTTACAAATAAATTCTGTTATTTGAATTCCTATTCTTCAGTATTTTTCGTGTCATCAGGATAGAACCAACTTTAAATTATCAACTAAATAGAGGAAGTTTATACATATTATATTAAAAAAAAGGATTTTATTACATTTATTTTACATTATTATTAAAATAAATGTAATAAATGTGTAATGCAAAAGTTTTTTTTTTTTTGTTGTAAAAATAATAAACATTAACAATAATTACACAAATTTATTTGTCCTTTTCTATGCAACTTCGGAATTTATCTTTATTTTATTAATGGTGCGTAGTATTTTAACATTTGGATTTTTAGTAAATTATATAATAGTGCGAAATTTTGTTAAAAAAAAAATATATAAAATAGATGACAGCAAACGCAAAATTTCTAGTATCCGTTATTCAACGATAAAAAGATTTTTTTGGAAATAAATATGTAACTTCTGATCGAATGGTTGGATTTTCATGAAATGTGGTATAGGCGTACGATGTGTACCATATTAAAATTAGTCCTCAGGGGCGGATCTAAGAGGGCTCAAAGTTAGGTACCTCTGACATATACAATTTTTTAAAGCTTACCAAATTTTTTATTGATTTCTTATAGTTTTAGAGTTAACTGCGTTTGAATTTTTAAGCATCATATTTTTGCATGTTCTTCTCCAGTTTTTTCATATATATTCTAGTATTTTTAACCGATTTTATTGGTTTTTTCTTAACTAGTTAAGGAACAAAATTAATAAATTTGAAGTCGGTATATTTACCGAGTCCAAAAATAAACGATTTTGAATTTGAAAACTGCCAAAAAGACTACTTTTTATGATTTTTAGCCGAAAAAGTATCTACACTCTTTTTTTCTCTAAAATTAAAATTTTCTTTAGCTACATATGCACTTTTCTGAAGGGTAACTGTTGGAAATCAACTTTATTGTTTTATACTTGTTATTTTAAAATATATTGTTCATTGAATATTTTGTTTTTATGTTTCAATATTTTTTTCATTTTCATTGTAATTGTTCAAGTCGTTCAATAAATACGTATTTTTAACTAATCTTTTTATAAGAAAACTCGTACAAATTTAATAGTAACTTCGCAGAGATCACTTTAAGGTAAAACACAAGTCCAATTACTTAAGTGGTCAAGGTACACACCCTCCCGAATTTGACCAATTCTTGACTTGGTCAAAAGTCTTGACTTTAGACTTTATTTTCTCAAATCCAAAAGCACGAATCTATAAGCGGACTGTATTTTAAGAATCCTCAATATGTTGTTAAGAGTTTTAAATCAAAATCTATGATGAACTCAAACTAAATCTGTAAAAAAATATGTCCCAAAAAGTCTCTTTATTTAACTGCACACAGATCTTCAATTGCGACTGCCCCAATACGAAATGGCGAAATATTCTCTGGACAGATGTGTACAAAGTAGTTTTTTTAGTGTATATTGGATGCGTGGAACTAGAATATACCAAATTATATTACCAAACACGTATTATAAGGTTCTTCAAGCACTGTGGTGAGAAAATCAAGAATGGAAGATGTTTTTCATATCACGAACGGTCAGTTGTCTTATTCAGAGATGGCATATTTATCTTAAATGGACGTTCTAGGACGATTTTTCAGTCATTGACAGGAAAAATATTTTTTTTTATAGCTTCATTTTTTGTTGTTGTAGGGAGAAGATGCGGGAACAGTTTTCTTAGAAAGGGAGAAACTTCTTTGAAAGCATTCATTCACGTATATTTCTGTGTTAATGGATAAAGTGATTTTTCCCGCATATTCACATGGCTTCCTAAATCAAAAGCTTTCTAGGAATTTTTGATTTTCTGCCATTCCTTTCCTTCTAGCGTTTACCAACTTTTTTAAATTTTTTTCTTAAAAGATGAAACGCAAAATTAAAAAAAAAAAATCCTCAATCTTCATAATAATAAAGACAATAAAATTTATTTTATAGTATGTATAGACTTTTAAAGAATCATGCAAAATGTTTGCACTATCTTTAATATTTTTTTTTTATATATATTTATTTAGCAATTTTATTTGTATTTTGTATATATTTTAAATGAATTATACTTCTTGTAGAATTTATTTAAGTTTAAATTTAAAGTATTTATGTATTAAATATTATGTTATGCAATATTATATAATAATATACACAGCTTACTTATGTATATAGTTAAGAAATATTTTAATTAAAAAAAAAAAAAAAAAAAAAAATAAAAAATTACAAAATTTTTACATAAAATGGTTTAAGCAAAAAAAAAAAATGGGTTTCTTTAACTAAATATAAAAAACCTTTAATACCTTTCATATTTCTTGTTGAAAGGTATAATCGTTTAATAAAATCATTTATAAATGTCTCATATTATATTGTTTCTATATATCGAAAGTATATATTTATATCAAATTTATGAAATAATTACATTAAATGTAAGTATTTAATTAAATAAATTTTAGTTTTGTTTGTTAGATTTTGTTTGCAACTAGCAAGATATATTTTAAGTATTTACATAGAACTTATTTTTCTTTATAGATCTAATATATAGCTTAATCAACGTATTTTAGTGTTTAATCTATATTATATTTTTAGTTTAGTTTTTTTTTATTTTATTTTTCAATACATAAATAATATTAAATTAGGAGTAAGAAAAATAGAATTAAAGATTAAATAAACATGAACATAATTAATTACATTCCCAGAGTTCAAGTATTAATTTTTATTTGTTGATATCTTAATAAATGTTGTTAAATATTATATTTCAATTATGTTTAATTCATATTATGTTTATATATTTAAAGTATTTATTTCCATTTTCTTTGTAGTGTTAATAATGAAAAATTAAAAAATTAAAAAAAAAAAGAAAAAATAAAGAATTTAAGCTATAAACCAAAGTCTATTTGTATATTGTTTTATCATATAATAAGCGTATTTTGGCGATTATTCTTTCATTGGAAATTAAAAAAAAAAAAAAAACATTGAGCCACGTATTTCGTACTGACATTAAGAGAAAAAAAGGGAAGAGTAATTTTGAAATAGAGAGGTAGAAGATATATACAGTTCTTAAAGAAAATGAGCAAAAACATTGTGCACGATATTTACACTAAACATTATTGAGTTGTCCGGCTGCTGATGAAGGATACAATTCTTCCGAGTATTTTGGACGACATTCCGCACAAAACCATTTACCCTGAGGGGCCACCATGATGCCAACACATTCAAAATGAAACCATTCAATGAGACAATTTTCACCATCACAGGCTATCATCTCAGAGACCTCATCGTATGGACAGCGACAATAACAGTAAACTGATTCTCCTTCTCGTGGTTGTCTAGCACCGGCTGGTGGCCGTATAGGATAACGAATATTGTTGGCTTTGAAGTACTGTAGTGTGGCAAAGTCAGGATTGGGCAAGAGTGCTGGTGGTATTCTATGATTAAACGCTGTAGTCTGTGGCGTAGGTGGTGCCGGAGGTTGTGATGGTAGTATTATAGGTGGTGCTATAGCAGCTACTGGCTGGTTAGGAATGGAAGCATTGAAACTGGTTGATGCAGAATAATTACCCTTTGCAGTGTCATCATCACTGCTGGTGTCATCGGTAGTATTGTAATTACCAGACTTGGAATTTGAGTGATTAATTGTAGTATTTAGTCCGATTTGAGATGGCCTTATTTTTAATGTTGGTATGGGAGGGAATTTATTTTCTGCTTTAGCATCTTTTTTCTTCGCAGGTCTTTTTCGTGACGACGACTTTTCACCTCCGCCCAAAGAAAGTCTAGATTTCTTTTTACTTGACGAAGTGCTAAAAGTACTAACTAATGGATTTGCGAGTGTACCTGGTGTTTTTGGAGTTTTGGGTGTTTTGTTTTTGTTGTTCAGTATACTTTTAGAAGGAGTGGGAAGATCCTCCTTGCGCCATGTTAGTTGAGGCGGTGGTTGAGGTTTAAAAGCCCTTGTACCAATCATTAACGGAGGCCCGTTAATTAGATTTTCATCATCGCTTGTGTAACCATAGAATTTATTGGGTCTTCTTTGACGTTTTGAACGTTTGAGGGAACCATCTGCATCAGAACAACTGCTTCCTTCGCTCATTCTATGTGAATTGCCATAAGGTGGCATCGTTAAGGGTCGGGGGGTTAATGTTTGTTGTTCTGTAACAACCACAGGTGGTGGAGGAGCATAAATATTCTGACTGATAATATTTTGAGGCATTGTATATAAATTAGTGGGATTGCTAAGCTGTGAATCTATCACTGGATTTATGAGAGATGCCGATGTGGAAGGCGCCTGTTGTGGAAGCATCTGCATCATGGTATTTGTTGGCTGATTAAAATCAAGCACAGTTTGCGCCGGCGCAATGGCTTGTTCATGTGTTGTTGTATGATTTGAGTGTAAACCTTGAGCTTTGCAAGATGATTTACGATCTCGTTTCTTCTTTTTAACTTTTATTTTAGGTTTTTCGTTGGTAGCCACTTCTTCGGGCAGTGAGGGTGTTGAGGGACGACTATTTTCTACAATGTCATAATTATGTGATGGTGAAAGTCTAGTTTGTGCCATAAGTTGTGCTCGTTTTTGTGCCAACAATTCGTTGGCCAACTTTTGCGGATGTTCGTCATAGAATTCCTCATCAGTCTCTGATTCATTTGTTTCCAAATCACTTTCATAGAATAATGGTTCTTTGGGAAGTGAAGGTGGTCTTTCTATGACCTTTTCTTCGCTTTCCTTAACGTTGTCTTCATCATCTACATTTATAACCTCACTAATGGAAACTGAAAGTTTGTGTTGTTTTAAAGGTGAACTACTTTCACTACGTTTACGCATGCGATCCCGTTCCGACTTCTTACGATGTCTTTTACGCATGGAATTATTTGATGCCATAGATGAATCGCTGTCTTCCGAAGATGATGACGAGGAAGACGTATCTGAGTCGGACGAAGAACAAGAGCAATTTGAACCACAAGAGCAACTTGAATCTGAACTAGAGCTAGAATCGCTTGACGAAGACGAAGCGTCAGATCTTCTAGAAGATAAACGACGTCTAGGTGATTTGCTTTGCTTTCTCTTAGTAGGCGATGTTTCCGGTGTGGATGGTATATCTGTTGATGGCTTTTTGAAATCATCTTTAGACTTTACAACTTCTGGTTGTGGTAGCGGTGGCGCTGGAGGTTCTGGTTCTTCTATTTTACAATAATCGTGATCGGAGCAGGCCACATGAACTGGTTTAGGCTTGAGCAGTATACTCTCTTCGTTAGAAGCTTTTAAACGTTCTAATTCTTCAACAGTACTTGAACCCTGTTGAGTTTTTAGGAAGTTTTTCCAAATTTCTAATACTTGTCCCGGTTCTACAGGTTCAGATGGTTTTTCTTTATCGTCATTTTCTGCTTCCGATGGTGGTGACAACATTACACGCGGCAAAGCATCTATTTCACTTTTGGTTTTCGAATCCGAATCAGAACCCGAATCATCACTCGAGTCAGACTCCGAGAGATTGGGTGCCGTTAGATTTAAATCCTCTAGTAACTCTTTAGAACGTTTGCTTTTCTTACGTTTCTTGCGTGGTTCATTTGAGTCCAAATGTTTCTTTTCTTTTATTTCTCCATTTTTCGAGTCTTTCACCTCATTATTCTTAATATTTTCTTCTTCTGTTTCCATTTTCTCTCCCACCTCATTATTCTCATTTTTCAATAAGTTCTGACACTCCATTTCAGACTCATCTAATGGTTCCTTTTTGATCTCTATTACCTCCTTCTTTATGTTCTGTAGATCAGATGAAGTTTTAACATCCTCTGCATCCATCTCTTTTGTACTTTCAAACTCGTTCTCTTTATTCTCCAAAGCGGTTTCAGCATCTCTTTCTTTACCCTCTAAAGCATCAGGTAGCAACATTTGATGTACTAGGGCATGTTTCAGCAAAAGTTTTCTAGATATGAATTTTTCTTCGCAATTATCTTCTATGCAGGGATATCTCAAGTCGCCGCTATGTAATCTTTTATGAACTCTCAAGTACATCGCCTTAGAGAAACACAGATTACACACCTCACATACAAAAGTTGTTGGTGGTATGCAAAAATGATAGACATGGCGCCATCTCTTTTGCAAACATCTTTTGCATAATGTACTCTCAGTGCCGTGCTTCCAAAACAAATGCTTTGTTATGTCCAACTTATTGCGATAGGCAATACCACACCGATAACACAAGTGATGTAATTTGTGCTTCCATACATGTGATGAGAGTTTACTCTGATCCCGACAGTCCTCTAGGCAAACGTCACAAGCAAAATGTTTTTTGCGCAAATGAACCATTAGACGAAAAGGTGATGGAATGTTATCCAATTCGCACAGACAACAACGAAATTTTACATCGAATACCGAAACCTTATTGGGTACTCCGGGACATATGTGACACAAGATTTCACTAAAACTAAAGAAATTAGCCCGACACATAAAACACAATATGGCAGTGCGCAAATGCATTTTTCGGTTGTGCAAATACAGTTCTTTATGTGTAGAGGTGACAAAACGGCATTGGAAACATTCAAATATACGTTCATTAAAATTATTTGTAAATGCTCCGTTTCCGTATGTACAATAACTGTTGGAATTGAAATAGTGTTCTTCTAGATCGGGTAGAAAACTTTTCAATTTCGCCACTATAGTTGCAGGCAATAGCTCTTCGGCCGTTATACTATCTACGGTGGCCGTAAAACGATGATGTCCTATAATGTGCAGTACTAAACTTTTGCCATTAACTGCTATGCGACGTGCATGGTTACAGTACAAACATAGGGGGTATGATGCCTTCAAACAAATACGTACAAAATCGATAATTTCGTATTTATCCAAAGGACGATCCAATTGCAGATCAACAGTTACAGTGTCTTCATTTGCCACTTCAATGCCATCGGCTGGTGGTAATTTTTCAACTTCCATAGATTTTTCATTATCATTTTCTTCAGTGTTTTCTTCTTGCTCTTTGTTATCACAAACATCGATTTCAGTATCATCTTCTCCTTCCTCTTCTTGTCGATCACTCACAGCATTTTCGGTATTTTCATTATATGTAGACTGTGTTAGAGAAATGTCCATATTTTGAGATATCTCTGGTGAATTTGGTTTTCCTTGTAAATCTCCAATATCAAATTGGTTGTTATGTTGTGCATAATATTTCTCTACAGTCTCCAGAGGACCTGTTTGACAATTTTCGATATTTTCCGCATCTAACACAGTGTTATTGACGTCTGGTACAGATGTTTCATTGTCGGTTATTTGACTAGTTTCCATGGGCTCATTATTGGATTTAGTATCAATACTTTCGCTTGAAATATTCAAATTTTCGTTCTCTAAGGGACGTGATTGGTTGCTGTAAAATTAGAAACTTATTAATTATATAGTCCTTAAAGCATTTAGCTTTTACTTACCTATAAATCGTTTGAGTTGGCTGAGATGTAATCGTTTCATCAATATCCATCATATCACTGCCAATGGTGTCCCGACGTTCTTGGGTTGGACCCAATTGTTTCGCAGGACTAGGCGGCGGTAATAAAAACTGTTGGTGCTGTGGAGTTTTTTGTAACTGCTCCTCTCCACTTTGCGATATAGTCGAACGTCTTGGCGTATACCAACGTGAGTTTGGCGATGCTGGTGGTGTTGGGGACCAATTCTGATCAGCGGTTCTATTACTTGATTGTGAAATAGTAGGTTGCCGTGGCAAAGCAAAAGGTTTATTGTGACGGAAGGAAGTCTTCTTAGTGCGTTGTATGTCAAGTTTTGTACGTTCTATTTCCTGCATAATGCGTACAAGGTTGGAATTGGGTTCATCCAGAGAATCATCATCGTCTAATAGTAAAGCGGGATTTTGAGACTTGTTGCCGCCACCACTTTCGTAGGCAACATTATCTTGTGAATTTCCAGCTTCTGTAGCGGATTCCGTTGCTGAATTGCGTTCGATTTCCATATCTTGAGAATTGGCTGGTGTAGATTCGGCAAGCAATGAATTTTGAGTTGTTTCTATCGCAGCTTCTTTCGTATCATTGTTTTCAGATGTTGTAATAAGTGTAGCTTCAGAAAGTTTTTCAGTTTCAAAATTATTCTTATTTTCTTGCTCTTGATCTGGTTCTTCCTCTTCTTCTGCTTCTTCATCATCGTCGACTTCTTCCTCACTGTCTGAGGTAGATAGTGCATCATCCACTGACTTTTGAAACTCTTTGGGGACACGCAATTTAAATTTGGGTACAACTAATTTAAGAGGTGACAAAGGTGCTGTAGCAGTTACTATATCTTGTCTGTCTGGCGGTAAATCTGGTTCCAACTGTATACTTGATATTTGTGACTGTGTCCCATGAGCTAAGTTGGTTACAGGTGGTTGAATTTGTGCAGGTGGAAAATGTGTTGTATTACATGATTCATCAATAACCATATTACTACTACTGTTACTATCTTCACTATGCATAGAGTTAATTGTAGTTGGTGGTCGATGATTTTTCTCACTACGACCACTATCACAGTTCAAATTGGAATCGGAAATAATGGTGGGATTGATATTATGATTACTTATGGTTATGGGTGGAACAGTGAAATCCGCTTGGTTTCTGTTATAAAAAAAAAAACAAAAATAAAGTATAACTTATTCATATATTAAAAATAATACCATACATACCTTTCATTAGAAATAGGATGTAACTGTGCTAGTGTTTCTAAGGGCTGTTGTATATGTTTCTCCTTTTTCTTTTTCAACTTTGAAAAACGTTTACTATCCGGATGAGCTTTGCACTGGTTCGTATGACGTCCCTTTTGACCACACAGAGTACATGGCTTTATATATTCGGAGCAATCGTGTTGGGAAAATTGTTCATTTTCTGAGAAAACATGTTCACAGGTACAACACATTAGGAAGCGTGATTCCAAAGCATAACCCTCTAACACCGGTATACTTTTACGTAAAGCCTCTTCAGAATTGTAATGATTTTGTTCTAAATCATGTTTAATTTCTAAATGCAAAGCCAACTTTTCAGCGGTAGGAAAAAATCGCACACAATACAAACACATGTGACGATTGTGTTTTTCGCGTATGTGCAAAAATAGATTCCAATTTTCATGGAAAGTATTGCAAGTGGAACATTTGTAATAACGTTTCTTTATATTTGAAAGTGTTGGTTGTTGCGATGGCGGCGCAATTATTTCCTTCAATTCAGTGAAATCAGCTACTTTTGTCGTCGTTGAAGTATTTAAATTCTTATGATTATTTATAGGTGTAGAAGGTATAGATGCTAGTGGCTGTAGAGGGTTGAGTATTGCTGTTTGATTAAAGGGAAAAATACTGTGAGAAACTAAACAAGTGGTCTGGTGTTCAGTTAAAGCAGCAAAAGTATCAAAACTTCCTGTTTTACATTTAAAACATAAATATTTTGTTACAGCAGTAGATTGTTGAGGAGCTGGAGAAGGAAGAGTTGGGGACGGTGTGTACATAGCAATACAACACTGTGTTTGTAAGGGTTGTGTTGGTAGTGGAGCTGTGGAAATGGTAGGTGTTGAAACACTTTGATTTGTTGCTATATTTGGCAATGATAAAGGTTTTTCCAACTGCTGCAATAGTAAAGATTTAAATGTAGATGCATCAGTTGTTGTTGCTGCTGCTTGAGAAAATGGAGGAATCTACAACAAAAAATATGAAATAAAAATTAATAAGTCGACAAGTCTTAATATTTAAGGTTAAAAAATATACATTACATTTTTTTCATGGTTTTCCATAACAAATTCTCCCTTACGCGGTTCAAGTTCCTCCATATTGTGATCTTGATCTTCAAGTGTTGCTTTTTCTGTTATTTCCATACTCTGTTCCATTGCAAAGTCTTTAATAATATCACTTTGCTCTTCTCTCTGTTCGTCATTAACTTTTACCGGATTTTTAATTTCTTCACTCATTTCAATTTCATCACCCAAGTGAATTTGCTTTTGTCGAGGGCCCATAGATTCTTGATCATCATCACTTTCAGCTGATAATTTTCGTTTTAAGCTGATTTTTAGTGGTTTGACTTTCTCTTCTTTAACATCATCCATGGGATGATCAATAACTAAATGTTGTGAAGATGATGTTGTTGTGGAATATGATGCAGATGAAGCGAGGGATGATCGGCTGGCGTCTTCATCGTCATTTTGGTTTAATGTAGATGATGGTTTGTTAGCAACATTATCATCGTTATCACTATCGTCATTACGATATTCTTGAATATTTTCGTTAATTTTTAGATTACTCTCATTGTCAGATTCAATATCACTTTTGTGGTCAATATGATCATTATTAGTTTCGGCTTCTTGCTCTACATTTGATTTTAAGTCATTTATTTCTTCATTAACACTATTATGGGACTCTTCCTTTTGTAGTAAATTTAACGATAAATGTTCTTGTGGTGATGAAGCCATTATATTGGATTCAATTGAAGATTTTCGTGATTTTGATGACATCGTTTCATCATTGTTTTTATCATTACTGACATTTGAATCCGAATCATTATCGCCATTTAGTTTTGGCGATTGTAATGATTTTTTTCCTGTTTTATTGAGATCTTTATGGTCCCTATCAGTCAAACGTATTTTATTGGTGTCTGATGAATTTTCATCTACAAAAGCTTTTTCAGTGTAACATTTTTCATCATTTCTATTACTATTACCAATCGAATTTAATGAATCCGTCATTTTGCTAGATTTTTCGTCTATTTCATTCTCATCCACAACTTTCTGATCCACATAACTATCTTTGTCACTAATTGATCTTTCGCTTTTGGGAGATGCTTCATTGGATGACTGGAAAGATGAAATTTCAATTTGTTTTCTAACTTCGTACTCGTTGTCACTTAATGATTCACCACTTTTTGGAGAAATAACTTGAGACTTAAACGATGGGGTACCATATTCATTGTCACTATTTGTTTCATCGTTTTTAGATAAATCTAGTTGTTGAGATGGAAATATTGGCATTTCAGTTTTTGTTATAACCAGATTATCATCTTTTTTATTATATTCATCGTTTCGTTGATAACTGTTAAAATCATTAATATTTGTAGTTCCTTGTGTTTCACATATTTGATCTTGAATCACTGGAGAGCCATCCGATGTATTATTTTTATTATTTTCGTTCATTTGTAATGGTGAAGGCGATTTATTGTATTGAAAACTATCTTGACTGCTGCTATCGTCATCTAAATCGAACTGATATAAAATTCGATGATTCGCATCATTTTTCTTATTTTTTGTTTGTGGAGCATTATTTTCAGAATGTTGGCCTTCATCATCGTAAAGATTTATCGTCGTATTTTGCTGAGGTTCTTCAAGTTCCTGAGTAGAGGATTTTTCATCTTTGTCAGCTGTTTTAGACTGTTGCAGACAAAGATTGTCTGTTATTGAATTCTCGTCTAATATTTCATTCTGATTTTCTAAATTAGTTTCAGCTTCATTCGCATCCTTTTCCTTTTGTTGCAAATTCTGTTTATCTCGTGGATCTTTCTCTTCTGCTTCATTTTCGCCTGCATTTGTTCCTTTTTGTTCCTCATTTTTTTCGTTTTCCTTTTCCTCATTTATGTTATTAGATTTGTCCTTATCTTCTTCGTCTTCGCTTTTAAGCAACTCTTCTTCCTGCTCCAAGGAGATACTATCCAATACTGTTGTTTCATTTTTATTTTGATCTTCACTATTATAATCTTCATTATCTGATTTTAGTAGTTCATCTTCTTCACTTTGTTTATACTCTTCATATTTACATTTTTTGTTTTCATATGGAATTTTTTCAACTTTATCATCTGCATTAGTATATTCTTTCTCATCCACATTTTGTGGTTGCGTTTGCGGTTGAGCAGACGCTTCCACCTGTTTTGTTGCACTGTCATTATAATTTTCAGGTTCTTTATTAATATTATTATCATCATCAGGAGAACTTATGTCCATAGGTTCTTCATCATTATGATCTTTATTATCATTTTCATTATTCACAACGAGTAATTTAATATTTGTGGTTTCAGTTTTGTTTTCTTCTGTATGTTCCTGTAAATGATCATCTTCATTTACATTTTGTTTTAACTTATTGGAATCTTCTGTTTCTACATCTTCAGTAGTTTGTAATAAATCTTGAGTGATATTAGAATCCAAAATATTTTTATCATTTATTGTGTTTGTTTGTGGAGGTTGATTAATGGTTTCCATAATTTGTTTGGGATTTAAACTGAAAAATAAAGAAAAACATGTTTATTATGTTTGACTTTTATCAGTCTTTGATTTACGAAAATGATTAATATATTTTATCAACACCAGTTTAGATGTAATTATATATAAGTTGTAGTGTTGAAAAAAAAAATTCATAAATAAATTACATATTAATAACATATCATAACTTAAAGAATTGCAATTAACTTTTTACATAAAGATAAGAAGATTTTAAAAACAAAATTAGAAACCTATTTGAAAAAATAATACCGATATTTAATATTTATTAAAACATTTTTGGAAAAATGGCATATTCTTGCATTTAAAACATTCTATTTTATTTTAAACAACTCCTTAGAGAGGCTAAATCAAAAATTTATTCCGGAACGGGAACTATATTATTATTATTATTATCATTATTCCGAAATCATGACTTTATACTTTATACTTCTGGCAGACTGCTAAGGATAATTATCCTCTAAAAGCTAACATCTTATCGCAAATTTTTCTTCAGCAAATGAAAGCATTTTATTTTGGAGAATGTATTAAAAATGTTAACAGCATTCAATTTATCTTGTAGCAATAGACCGATTCCTGATTCAAACAAATTTGTTCCATTAGTCTGTAACGCGTTTTTCCAATTTTTTCGATTGATCTATTCATTGACAATAATTAACATCGGATAAAAAAGAGCTGAGTTTTTTTTTTTCCTTATTATTGTTATTGCAATGTGCTCCACGACCAATTCTGAAGCACTCTTACCGAAAATACAAAAACCAAAATATCACTTAATATTGGTATTTAATACTAAAAAAGTATTTAGTGTAAAAAGTGAACTCAAAGTAATTAACAGAATTTTGTATTGAGTGCCCCTATTATATTTTTTAAGTGATTTATTAAAAAAACAGTAAAACCAAATGCGAAAGTTTGGTCCATAGGTTATGTGATTATATAGTTATATTAAAAATACAAACTCGATTACTTGTTTCAATTTATTATTTTCCGACAAAGAAAACGGATAAACACACAATATATAAACAATGGTAGGAGTTGGGAAAAGTTGTTTATTTTTTGCAATTAATTTTTCTGTTTGTATTATAGCCACATAATCACAAAACTTGATAATTAGCTTATCGTGAATTGCCGTAATATTTAATGCTACTTAGTAGTATCAGTAGCCAAATCACCCTAAATTTGCACTATTGTTTATGACAGAAAATTGATCGATATCGAATTTTCGTCTATATGAATATCGAATCTTTAACGAAATGAATAGCGAAACGTAAAAGTGTTCCTTATATCTTCAATAATGAAAAAGATAAATTAGCTATGTGATGAGAATTGCAAATCGCATAATAAGTGTGATGTGGTTCACAATCACAAGAAAATATGCGATTTCAAATCGTATGATTTTAGACACTTTCTAAAGGCTGTTATTAAAATCTACTAAGCCTTCTTAAAGATATTGTTTGCGTACCTAATATTCTTGCAATTGAGTGCAAAAGAGAGACAAAATTTGACAGTTCATTGAAGAGGAAATTTATGAAAGCTGTTGGTTGTTTTTCTTCCATTTTTTTCACAAATTTGAACAAAGAAAATTAAAATATAAAAACTCCAATTTTAGGAAAAGTAAGAAAAAGAAATGTAATAAAACATTACACATAAGCTTACAAGATTTTAGATTTATGTTAAAAATTATATAAAAATTTATTTATAAAAAATTTCGTTTTCTGCTAAAAACCATTCGAGAGAAGTCATTTTAGAGTTTTAATTAAGGGATTATCCGCATTTTTATTTATTTATTTATTATTTTTTTTTTTTTTTTNNAGGGATTATCCGCATTTTTATTATTTTTTTTTTTTTTGGTTAAAAATGGTATTTTAATGAATCAATTTTTAGCTTTATGTTTTTAACAAATGACATTTAATATAAAAAACATTTTACATTTATTTTGTTAACAAAAAAATTAAAAAATTACAATATTTTTTATTTTTATATTTAGATTAGCGTTTTTTAATTTAAAAAAGTGACAATACTTTTTGTTGTTTACAAACAAAAACCAGAAAATTTTTGCAATATGTTGTTCGCGTACTTTTTTAAATATTTTTTCAGTTTGAGAATAAATTGATTTTTACTCTCACAAAAAAGTTGCTGAATAAATCTTGTTGGAAAGTACGCAAACACACCTATAGTTACTTAAAGTTACATACTTTTGATATGTTGCAGAAAATAAAAAAAAAAAAACTATGTTTATGTTTTATTTTACAGTTGTATGTATAATAACCAAAATAATAAGCAGATCCTTTTGTGTAGTAAAATATTTTTATTAAAATTAAAATAAAGTTTTGACAGAGGCACTCTTATGATATGGGGTGCACTTTATTAGTGCTATGCTAAATACAACCGAAAACCTATGTGAATCCCTTGTACGAATACGCACTAAGAACCATGTGATCAAATCGATATTATTAATGTAATAACAACAAATAATTTTTTAAACTTTTGTTTAGTGAAATTATCTACATTTCGCACATCATTTATACATATTGTTCTTGTAAAATTTAAGTTTTATATATTTTTATATTTATATACAACACTATCTTGTTTTCTATATGAATTTTATGAATGAATTTATATTCGGCTACGTGATGAAAATCTCATATCGTATAAAATTTGGGATTTTAATTTAAATTGGATAGTAGGTTTTATAAAGTGTTGTGAGACATTTGGCGATTAAAAATCACAATCTTATGACCAAAAAAATCAATATATGTCATAATTATTGTTTCTCTACACTCAAGTCAAATTTTAAAAACATCCTTTAGATTAAAAAAAATCTTCAAAATATGCTCTAAAAAGTGTAAAATACAATTTAAAATTAACAAAAATGCAATAATATCGCCTAAAAACCACGATATGCTAAAATATGTCATTAAAGCTTAAACATTCAAAAATATGCATTTACAAATCGATGCCAAATAGCTTTATTTGTACTTAAATGGATAAATATGTTATAGATAGAATTTATGTAGAGTTAAGAAAAAATATGTATTTTATAATTTGATCCATTATTTTTTCCATTTAATATATTAAATTGAGTGTAACCGAGTAAGTAAAACGCGCGAACCGCAGCACATTCTAAAACAATTTTACGGAATTTCAATCCGCACGTTGAATGGCAATCGCAGGATTTCCAACCCATGACGATTTATTTCATTCACTGTAGAGTTTTGTGTATTGAGACTTTTTTGAATATTAAAAGACAACAAATACAAAATGTTTTTTTTTTCCGCATTTCATAGAAATTTTAATTTCCATTTTATTTCTAGAAAATAATTAAAAAGTAACTCAAATTAACACGTATGTACTAAAAATTTCAAATATGTTTATAAAAATATTAAGAAACTAACTAACATAAATTAAAAAATTTGAATTACATATGTATATTAAAACAAATTTTAAATTCGCTTAAAAATGCAAATGTTTACAAAATTATTCACAACACTAACGTTGTGTTTATTGTTTGACCAAAACAAAATGTAAATAAAGTCACTATTTTGATATTTTTTAATACACCGCATGTTTCTTTTTCATATATTTTACGTACTCTGCACAGTTTTATACAAATATTTTGCATACATACTTACATATGTATAGTCATTTATACTCAAACATATACACAATAACGATATGATTAGAAACCAACAAACATTTATCATCAAATATTAAATTTAATTTTAATTTCGAATCATAAATATACCTCCCTAACTCAGCCCCAATTTATTTATTATGTGAAAATGATGTAGAAATGTTAGAGCGCAATTATGTTCTATTTTCAAATTTTGCTCTAAAAATTTGTAATCGTTATTTTCACTGATAAAAGTACTATCAATGGCGAAAAAATGCTTACTGGGAAATGTACAAATGTATTAAATAAAAAAAAAAAAAAAAACACACACACACATACAAACTATGTACACACACTAATATAAACATTTACATTCTATCTCATAAAATAATAAAGAAATAGATAAAGACAAAGAGAAGTAAAAAGAAACAAAAACACAAAATCATATTATGAACGTAAAAAAATTTAATACAAAATAAAAACACGCGCCTTTTTTTAGAAAATAAATTGCAAATATAATACAGAATTTACAATCAATATTATAATTGATCAAAATTCTATTACAATACAATTAACATTATTAAATATTGTAAAACGTATATTACCTTTAATTAGTTTTTTGTATTTTACATTCAGGATATTTTCCCTTTATTTTGCAAAAAATATGGTTAGATGTATTTTTTTAATCCCGGCGCCATTTAATATTGTTTTTTTAACTGCCTTAAATGGTAACATTAACACGTTTTTATTGTTAATATATTTCTGGTTTCAGAGTCCGTCCGCGTGTCTAAAAGACAACTGCTGTCAGAATTCTTTAGCAGCAGAACAAGCAGCAGGCACGGTAAACAAGACAAGAACAGCCTTTAAATCCGCACACACTGACGTTTGCAGACCAACTAAATTGAACCACCAACATGAAACGAGTGCGCGTCGACGAGCCCGAAAGTCTATGTGTCTCGCCCAGCGGAGTCTCAACGAAGCAAAAACAAAAAACAAGACCACGGACAACCGAGCGCGCTCTACGTTAGAGGAGACACCCTCTTATTCAATCGTAGCCAGAATTTTTCACAATTTTCTTGCACTTAAAATGAATTTCACAACTTTTTTCAAAATTTTTTCTTTAATTTGCTTGTTGAAAATTTATTTTATTTATTTTTTTCTTTTTATGGCAATTTATTTTTTGCGTATTAAACTTTTTACTTCTTAGCGTGATTTTTATATTCTTTTATGAGAATTGGCAAGCACACTTTTTTCTTCCGTATTTCTTACACACACGCGAACTTAGGGTAATTTTATTAGTATCAATTTTTTATCACTTTCTAACAATATTCCTTTATTTTCCCTGAACAAATCTTTATATTATTCAATGGAGAATTGTTTAAAGAATATTTTTATCATAAATTTATAATAATTGAAGCCCTTTATATGGGTTTAATTTCAATTGAAAAAAATATTATTCCACAAACAAAAAAATTTGCTGAATTTTTTGGCGTTAGCCATTTTTCGTTTAATCAACCATTCACAGTGTTGTATTTTTATGCAGTATAAAAAATTACTTGTTGTATTTTTGTAGGTACAGTTTACATCGTTGCAAAAAGTGTAAATTATTAGTAAAATTCCTTTTAAAAAAGCATTAAAATTTATTGGAAACAATTAAATTGTCATAAAAAACTATTTTTATTTTAAATTGTTTATAATATATGAATATAACATTTTTGTTTGAATATATACTAAATTGCATTTTCGATTTTTAGTATTAAAAATTCAACCATGCCATTTAAAATATGTAATATGTTGGTAGCACTGAGACACGCGTCTTTCTGGTTTTTTTACATCCGGTGAGGTTTTAGAAATATAACTGCAGTGGCAAATATATGATTACACTTAAGTAGATTGTACTTATATTGCAATACTATAATAAATGAATAAATAATTTGCGAAATGTATTAACGAAATTTATAAACTAAAATTTTTAAAAATAAATATAAATGCAGAAAAGGTCAACTTAAAAAGAAAAAATGTGTTTTTTTTTAAATTAAAAATCAAATTCAAACAATTTTTTTCAAATATTCTTAGAAAGATACACTTTATAAAAAAAATATATATGTACATATGTTTACATACACAGCAAAAACCGATCAAGAGCTTTCAATAAATAATATTTTTACAACTTTAAAAATGGATCAAAGTGTATATTTTGAACTTTTTTGGAAGTTCTTAATAACTACCTCCAACAAAGTTAAAATAAATTAATTTTTAGCGGGAAAAATGTTAAAAGTTCTAATAGAATGATGTAACTGTATAATAATAATTATATGAAGGAAATTAGTTGGAATCCTTCTGAGTACAAATAGCATTTGTTATTACACATTTGAAGCTATTGTGTAATAAACTTTAATTTTGGTTTTTATTTCTCATAAATAAAAATTATTTTTGATTTTTATTTTGTAAATTTCAAATAACAGTTTTTAAATAATATTCAAGTAATAATTTTCATTTTCTCATAAAACAACATATTTTCAAACAAAAACGAGAGAAGAAGGTATAGTCGGTCAAGACCGACCATATGATACCCTACACCATTGCCTATGTGTACCAAAATTCGGAAATGATCCAATTATGGACCTATACTTGTATTAAGTGGAAAATAAAAACATAATATTGCAGAATATTACGTAGATATTAAGATTCACATGTATTTATGCACTTATTGGTGATTCCCGAAATTGGGTCTTATATGGGAGCTATGGTCAATTATGGACTGGTCTTAATGAAATTTTGCAGGGTCACTTATATTTACATAAATGTTATATGTGATTTATTATATGGGATTTATTCACGTTAAAGTCATTTTCCAAAGAGTGGTTCATATGGGAGCTATGGTAAAATATGGACTGATCTTGATGAAATTTGGGGCACGGATTTATGCTGACATAAAACTTATTTGTGCTAAATTTCATCAAAATATTTCAATTTTTAAGGTATGTTTGAGTGTTAAAACTGTATTCCGGGAGAAGATTTGTATTGGGGCTAGGTGAAATAATGGGCCGATCATGACCAAAATCAATAGGCTTCGTCCTTGTGCCAAAAAATCATATGCACCAAGTTTCATCAAATTATCTCTAAAATTGCGACCTGTACTTTG
>MINK01006121.1:7176-25272 GCA_001735545.1 Phormia regina
TTTACATGGGAATACAAAAACAATTTGACAGTAAGGCGAGATGTATCAATGAAAAAATTGTAAAGCAGCTGTTCTTACGAGTATACTTTCTAATTATACTATGGTATAACCTTTGTTAGTATGTGTATTTTAAATGAGCTACGTCTTCCTTTAGCGCTATCCCTCCAATTTTAAAACAAATAATTAATTGTCTTACGCTGTAAAAATTTTGTCTTAATGTATGTAATGCAAATATGTATATTTAATCTTATTTTTTTAACTTTTCAAAGAATTATATATTGTATTCATATATAAATGGAATTGATAACGATAAATGTAGCTCGAAAACAACAAAAGTAACAACGTAAATACGGCTTTCTGGAATTCCCATTTATAATTGTTTAATGGTATAGGGTTGATTTTTTACGAAAAGTATTACTGAATATTTGGAACAATTTCATCGAAATACAAATAAAATATATGGTCTTTTTGGTTATTAAGAAACTCATCCCAGAAACATATGTATATATAAAATCTTGTCATATTAATATTTATATTAAAAATAAATTAAAGCAAAAATATATTCATGACTTTGTTAATTTTTTGTTCAGAATCTTATTAATAGATCTTTCCTCCGTTTAATGCCAACTTAAGGGAGCTTTTACTGTACTACTATTTCTGAGAATGTGTTTATTTTGCATGTAATACATATTAGAGTGTCCCTTAAAAAAAAGAATTAACAAAACACAGGAAAGTATTAAAAATTTAATTTTCAGTTTCCTATTTTGTGCAAAAAATTTTGAGTTTTGTTTTGAAAAGAAAAAAATATTGAAAAAACCTTTGCTGTAATTTTCCACTCAAAAACAAAATTCTATGAAGGAAAATTTTATACATTTTTTAATAGTTTTTTTTCCAAATATATCGAGAAGATACTGTTTCTTGACAAAGTCTTCTAGGCCCGTGACTTTCGATCACTGATAGGGAACTAAAGAAATTGTTTCTTTTCTTCGTAATCAGAACATCAATACGCATCACTTGCATAGTCTTCCTACTACATCAAAATAACAAAAAAACTGTTTCTCAATACATTCTAATGTACATACATATATACACATATGTATATTATTGCAAGTTGATTATAATTGTGAAAAATAAATAAACAGTAAATTTAATTGGTTTTTTACTTTTGTATATTAGTTTTTATTTCAGTATAGTCCTAACTATGGAGATAAAACTATCAGTCATAATATTCAGTATATTTATTGCTCACACTTGTGCGCAAAAATTATTGGACGATGTAATTCGCCAAGTGTTTAATAACCCATCTTTTTTGGTGGAAAGTACAACCAAAACATTTCAACTTAAACCAATAAAAAAGGCAACAGTTTCCTATTCACAACGTATTGAAGAAACTAAAGCATTCAAATCATGTGGTGCAGGCAAGGAATGTGTCCCCAGACATTTGTGTGTTGATGCAGTTACTGGTGAAAATTTTATAGATATTCATCTTTCCCATGAATTTTGTAGTTATAGTGAAATTTGCTGTGATAATGTAAATAAGGTACGTTTCAAAAAGCTCATGACAAACGTAATATTATATTTTGATTATGTCGATGTTACATTGTGTCTACGTTAGACAAATTTTAATCAATACAAACGATAAAAATAATGCGAAAAATGGCAACAATTGTATTTCTAGTTTGAATTGCTTTTTATAAGTAGTCGTCTTCACGTAACATAAAATATTTAACATTCAATTTGATGTTAATATTAATTTTTTCGATGTTTAACCATGGTTCTTTTAACATTTGCTTTAACAACCGTGTTTAAATATCAAAAAAATTTACTATATTATTATTGGGCAATTCTTATCAGAACAATCGTCAAACTATTACCAGGATAAAAATTTGTGTAATGTAAACTAAATTGGTTCAGATTAATAGAGATAAAGTTGAGTCTACATTAGCGAAATTTTTACGAAGACAAACGTCAAATTTTAGTTTCAGTTGCAGATAATTTTTTATCTCTGACAATTAAAGGTGAAAAGGTATGTCATGTAAAAATTACCAACAACAATCAAGATGGCGTCTTTTACCAAGCATTATCAAAAAGAAATTTTGAAACAATGTTGTCAGAGCTCGAGCGCTGACAATTTTCTTTTAACGCTGAAATTATATAGACACATTCAATCTACATTAGATAAATCATTATCACGATAATTTTTTGATGTTGGTCTTGATAGAAATCAAGACATGTACATATGAATGAGGACAAAAAAGCTGCCTTCATTCATATATACATATTACGTTGTAATTTCTCTATTCTTACCTTATACGTATTTATACATTTTGCTGTCTATAATCATAATTGACATATAAATTTTTATTTAACATTTTTATGTTCCTATTTACAGAGAAATTTATCCGTCATTCCTGACATTCCTAAAAAGCGTCATGAAGGCTGTGGCTGGCTTAATGTTGACGGAATTGGTTTTAAAGTGAGTAGGGACAGAGACAATGTAACTCTGTTTGGAGAATTTCCATGGATGGCTGCTATTTTACGTACTGAAGAAGCAGCTGATGAAACAATTTATTTATACCAATGTGGCGGTTCAATAATTGCCCCAAATGTTGTATTAACGTCAGCACATTGCGTGAACAAACAAACAGCCCATAATATGATTGTGCGTGGCGGTGAATGGGACACTCAAAATGACAATGAGGTTTTGAGTCATGTTGACAGGCTTGTAAAGGAGATTGTTATACATGAAAATTTCAATAAAGATACTCTTTATAATGATGTTGCTCTTCTTATTCTGGAGGAACCTTTTGAATGGCAAGAAACTATTCAACCTGTTTGCATACCTCAATTTAATGCCAACTTTGACAACAGCCGTTGTTTTGTTAGTAGTTGGAGTAAGAACAAAATCGGCGTTGAGGGAAAATATTTAGAAATTTTAGGGAAATTTGAATTGCCTGTGGTCCCTCATGACACCTGTCAAAACTACTTACGTCAAACACGTTTGGGCTTTTACTTTAATTTGCATGAAAGTTTCTTATGTGCTGGTGGCGAAAAAGGTAAGGATACTTGCATTGGAGGCGGAGGTTCCCCATTGGTGTGCCCTATGCCAGGTATTAAAAATCGTTACTATCAAGCTGGTATTGTGGCCTGGGGTATTGGATGTGGTGGCGAGAATATTCCAGGTGTATATGCCAATGTAGCATATTTGAGACCTTGGATTTCAGACAAATTAACTGCTAGAGGTATTACGTTTAACCATTTTACACCATAAGAAAACATAATTGTGATTAAAGAAAATAATTATAAATAAAAAAATAGCATGTTAAATATTATGATGAATTTTATTTGCTTACTTCATAAATTAGAAAATCTCAAGCCATAACGTAAATTAAGAATAAAAAGGCATAGCTCTAGTGTTAAAGTAGCACCACTACAGAATGTAAGTCATTTTATTCTCTTCATATATACAGGTACTGTGCAGGGATGTTACAATTTCCGATATTTTTAATTTTTATAAATATTTTTTAGTATCTGTACTTGCATGGAGTCATAAATGTTTTGAATCAATTTTGTGTTTATTTTTAGTACATCATTTTATTTACTTTAAAATATATCCTAATAAAAAATTATAGTTTTAGAAAAAAGTGCAAAAAATAAAGAATTAAAGCGAACGAGAGCAAGTCAAACGAATTCAAGTAATTTTCGCTTAATTCCTAAGATTTAGTTCGAATGAAGTTACCTCTTTTCTTGTATTATTTTTTCAGAGATTTTTTTTTAGCAAAAATATTAAAATAAACTGGTTTAAAAATACAAATATAACTATGCTGATGAAATAAAAATAAAATTTTTTCAAAGCAAAGATTTTTGATTTATAAATTTATGTCAGAAAAAAATCTCGGTTACAGAATGCGGAAGCTTTCCCAAATGAATACCAAACAAATGAAAATTGAGGAACATTTTTAATGTTCTGTTAAATAATGTTATTGTATATTTATAATCATATGTTCCCTTTTTTGGTTGAAAAATGCCAGTATATGACATTGCTCATATTGGTTGTAATCTGCAATTTAATTGTGTAAACTATTATTTTACATTTGTAACCATTCCTTCAGAGAAAATAATTGATTCAGAAATTAATTTGGAATTTTACAAGACTTTGTAAACGTCTTAAATTTTATTTTTAATAAGAAAATTTAAAATATTTACCAGGCCAATAAAATGAACGCCACATCGCTTAGATTTCCTTAACCGTTGTTGTTTGTATTAATCTTAGTTTGAGTCTACATTAGACAAATATTTATCAAGACAAACGTCAAAATTTTATCATGATAAAGATTTTTCTAATGTAGACTGAATTTGTCAGTATTATTGCAGCGGAGAGTAATATACTGATGAGATTTTTTATTTGATGGTCGTTTTGAAATAGAAATTAGGTTTCAGACAATTTTTTATATATAGACATGATAATCCCAGATCGTCCATTTCATCATATATTTCAGTCTTCAGTTTTAATTCCAAATATAATTCTTGATTTTCTCAAGTTTTCCTTTTTGGAAATTGAACTGAATTTAATAAACTTCTTTTCCGATCAGTTGGTAAGCAATCTGATTTTATCACATCAAATGCATTGGAGGTAAACTCTTCAGAGTTTATTTTATTTAATTTTCAGTTCAGCTTCTGCATTGGACACAAAAAGATGAATGGCATCATTGGTATATTGGTATCATTAGATATTACTCTCGATTAAATAAATGTGATATCTTCAGTTGTTATTTGTCCTACAACCATATCATTTAATGCTTATGCAAAACCTATATCGCATGATTTCATGTTATGTATATCATTTCATGTTATTTAAGCAAATCCGAATATACTCCACCAATAATTGTTGCATATGGACATGCAGAATTTGTGCTAAATATCCATTTATATCCAAGAGGTGGATGCTACTTTAAGTTTCCGAAGACTAAAATTGACTTTCCACCAAATGGTTGGTTAATCTTTAATCTTGAATCAAGATATACCAGCATTCCTGAAACATCCATTGATATCTCATTAATTGTGATCAATTTGGGATACACAAATTTTGCAACTAAAGAATTAACCATATCACTAATTAAAGAACGATATCTTTCAAGTATTGATTTATTAACATTTCAAATAGTGAGTGCAACGTATATCCTCGAAGACCGTTGAAGCACTTGACATAACTTTTGGAAGATCAGGAGTTGTTTCTGCAATGTATTAGTAAATAGGTTATCAACAATAATGATATATTTTAATTCACCTTATTTAAATATTTCGAACTGTAACCTATTTTGATCTATTTTTTCCTCTATCACTTCACGTTCATGACTCTAAGGTAAATAAAATATCATAGTCATCTTCTCGTTCTGATAGCGTGCATTTCAGATTGTCTTCGAAAACTTATAATATGCTACAAAATAGCTAAACATACATCGTTTAAAACATCCGGATGTTGTTTATAATGGTCAAGAATATTTGATTGGAAAACATCAGTTGGCTCTGATGAAAGATTTTGCTGTTTCTGGTCTAAAAGTATTTATATATAATTCCAAATTATACCATTAAATGCATACCCGAGATATTGTAAGAAGCTTTTTGAGATGTAAGCATTAATGAATCTATCTTTAAATGATTTCTTTAATAAAATCTTTGGCTTTTGCATTACCGCATAAAAAATGTTCAAAATAGACATTTTGCTCTTTTTTCTCAGTAGAAAATTTCACATTGGGAAAATCTTGAATTTTCCCGAAATTATCTTTACCTTTCTTAACATCTTCTGGCAAGATTTCATGTGGCAACTAAATTTCTTTATTAGGCAGTCGAGGCTATAGTATTCCAAATCTGCAAAACCTATAAAAATGATCACCCCTGGAAAGGAATTTTTATTGGAAAAGAAGTTTTTGGAGAATTATCAATCTTGATAATTCAATTCTCCAATAGAATTTTAATTCCTCGAAAATGCCAACGTTTGCCTTGAAATGATTAAAACGATGAGGTATCCTTTGATCAAAATATCGAACGCATGTTGTGGGATCAGCACGAATAAAGTTATATTTTTTAGCTGGGAAGTATAATTCATTCATTCAACAACTTTTGATAAAACTACTAATAGTTCCTCCACTGAGACTATGCTGCTGGCATTGTTGGCAACCCAAATTACCGAATAATAGCGATGACGAAAAATCTTTGGCTAGTCATGGAGAAAAAATTCCTTCCCAGGAGATTATAGCATGAAAGTTCTTCAGAGTCTTTGTGCAATAGTATATCCAAAAAGAGTTGTCCCTCACTCGGTGGAGCAGAAAGTCTGTTAAGAGATAGATTTTCCACTGGGTTATTATCTATAAACATTTCATTAGAATTTTATTTATTCACATTATCTTCATCAGATCTTTCTTGAAATAATCTATCAACTTACAAACAAAAGGAAATTCCGTGTGACCTGTATAAGTCTGTGGTTACTTATTAACGTGCAGCTTGATAAGTCTTACAGGGTCTAATGGTTTATGTCATAAACCATTAAACCATTCAGGTAAACCTGAATAACTTTAGTTTGGTCAAAGGTTATTGGAAGAATATTAACTGTTTTGTGAAAATAGGACATTCACTTCAGCTCCTCTAATAGAACATTGACGGTTATAACCAAGCAAAACTACTCGCATAAATGATATTCTGGGCGCAAGCTTTGTAATTCAAACGGAATGCATGGAAAATCTTAACCGATAAAAAGGAATAAGGTAGGAATTTTTCCATTACTGACAACCTTCAAGCATGTATACAAAATTTATATATATCGTTTTCTAATGGAGAAGTAAATTACATCTTAAGTTTAGAACCTTGATTGAGAAACCAAAGTACTCTGCAATCAGTGATGCTAGATAAAATTTAAGAAAAATTCCTCTGTTTGGTATAAGAATTCCCTCTTTTCACTTTCTTAAGAACAAATTTCCTTCCTCTTTAAAATCATTGTTTTTAACAAAAACTAAAATTTTTTAGTAAACAAGTTTAGCTTTTATTTGTAAGTCAAAAATATAAGTAAAAAATATCCAAAAGAATTTAAACAAAAAAGGAGAACACTGAAAAAATCTATTCGGCAAATTAAGATTTCTTTTTAAATGTGTGTTTATGATAATATTAAATCTTATGCTTATTAATCTAAAAATTAAAGTTCCCTTTATTTAGACAAAAATAAAATTCCCTCTCTTTTTCCCTTCTAAAATGTACATAAATGATTCCTTTTAAAAAGGAAAAATTCCCCCCTTTTGACATCACTGTCTACAATAAATATTATTTACAGCAGAATTAATTTCAAATAACATGACATTAGTATGTCTTTGGAAATCCCCTCTAAAACGCGAATTCGAGACTCTCTTTCGTTTAGCTTGTCTAACGTTTTGTCTTGTACGATTTTCTGAGTCGAGTCTGTATATTCTTATACAACTTCTTCAACGATTTAAATCGTGTGTAACATTACGGGCTTCCTGGTGAGCAGTATTGTGAGCTTGTTCAGCGTCGTATTTCAGTCTTGCTGAAAATCCTGGGTTCTATAAGTTGGATTGGACCTTCAGTTTGAACGCAACAAAATATCTTTAATCTTTCAGGTCTTCTCATCCTGAGTTCTATAAGTTGGATTTGACCATCAGTTTGAACGCAACAAAATATCTTTAATTTTGCAGTTCTTCTCACCCTGGGTTATACAACTTGGGTTTCAGTCATTCACGCCGTGAATATAGGCCGTGAAAGCAATAGAGATCTACGAGTATAAATAAAAAAATAAAAGAGATAGAAGAAAAAGTGGAACCTATACTCAATCAATCAGTTATGATTTTTCCTAAGCAATTTTATTCCCTTTACAAACCCTATGAGGTTGACAAGTCCTTTGCCATTAACCTCACCTAGTTCATGATGTGCGTGGCTTCCAAAACACTTCAACCTATTACGCTGAAGCCCTACACAGTGACATAGTATATTCTCTACTGTCTCTAGCTAATCGACATCATCGCACGTTCTACAATAATCTGATGTGCCAATGTTCCACTTACTTAACATACCTACTATGACTCCAAGATTACTACGACTCATACCTAGAAGATGCTTGGAATCTGCCCATAATGCCCATAATGCTCTAGAAACTATGCAGTGCGATCTGTCACTCCAGGCTCGATTCATGTTGACCAGACTCCACTCCCTTATGACCCTAAAGAATGACCCAAGTGGAATCTTAACAGATGGCTTTATGAAGAACCTATCAAGCTCCGAGGCACTGCGAGGTAGCTCATCGGCTATTTCCTTACCAAGACTGTCACAATGACCAGAAATGCAACAGAATCTCATCATGTAGTAATTTATTAACCTTCTCAATTCCCTTTTTCACTTAAGTACCAATGTGGACCTAACAAAATGACTAGTCAGAGCCAATAACGTTGCCTAACTATCAACAAAGACAGTAATCTCAGAACCTCGTTCAACAATCCTCTCAATCAAGCCTAGAGCCTTATAAATGCCAAGAATCTCCGCCTGAAAGACTCTACAACTGTCAGACAATGAAGTTCCCATAAAATGTACACCTACACCAGTACCAATTTCCGCCTTCGGGCCTTACGGACCACCCACTCAAGAGCCACAGTAATGGAAAAAGGACCCCCTATTGAAGTGTGCCCCTAGTCACTAGTTTCCTCATACAAATGCCTCCAATGCTTAAGTTGATGATCCAATCAACAAGGAGCCTACTTATATTCAGCGAAACAAGTTACATCTATAACTGTTTCCCAATCCTTCGTTCTGAACGTAGGAGTGCTACCCCTATTACAGATATGTAGATCATAACAAGTTATAAAATCGAATACCAGCTCACCTCTTTTATTGATGTCCTTGCTTCTACATTGGTAGTGGTGAGCAGACCATGTATGCGCCACTCCTCCTAGCATGCTCCGCAACCTGCTGCAGAGCGATACCTGGCGGATCGGCTGCCTCGTACGGCATGTATACAACCGCCATTAAGAGCCCGTTACCTCCTGCGACTTCCTGTTGGTCCCCACTGCTAAAGGAATGAAGAATATTAATATTCAGATTATTTCTAGCCAATATACACGTCCGTACCTTTTCCATTGTAGATGGTATGAACGGGTTATACCCCGTGACCCTCAGACCACATACCCTGGTGTTGTTAATCCAGGATTCCTATATGAGGACCAGGAGACAATGAAGAGTCTTGCCAGTTCGGTTGAGGCTGCCTCACAGTGATGCAAGTTAATTTGCGCCACTGACAGCCTCTTTGAGTTTATCAGATTTGATATACCACTAGTGCACTGATGTCACTGCAGTGATTGATCCACTGCGAATCTGAAGTCTCTGCCTTGGTTCTCTTTACAGGTCATGGTGTTCACCAACTTCCATTGTCCTGCAAGAAGACCCTTATTCTGATTCTCCAATACTGTCAGAATGGTTCCAGCCTCTAAAACGGGTGGCGGGAACCATGCTGTCACTTTTGGACGCATTAGCAACTTAGATGCGAGTATCACTTCTAGCTTCGCTCCTGGATAGAGAGTGTCGCATCTAGAAACTGCGTTTCTGAGAAATACAAAAGATTTCTCGTTCCCGCAGTTGATAGTCTTGACGACCTTCATCCAGTCTACGCCTTTGGAGGATACCTATTACGTCCTTCCTTTTACAAGGGAGATTTCCTCAATGAGCTTGTGTTCAATTTGTCGCCATTGCTCTACGCTGATCCTCCCATCTGGATCAATGACCTCCTTATAGTGGCCCTTATTACAGCTGTTTGGTGTGTGAACAACCTTCTTAGCCATCGAATGTTGTTGGTCATCCCCAGATCTAGCCCTCTTAACAACGGAACACCATATCTGTAACTAAAGTCTTCACCTCGCTGACTATGATCGATTATTTTCCGCGAGGGAAATAATCCCATCCTTTCACGTTTTCTATAGTCATCATTTTAACGATGTCTTGAATGTTTTAATGCATTCCTTTTTTGTTCTAAAGCACATTCATCATCCCAATGTATCTCGTTGGCATTAAATTTGTCTATAGTTTTCATCCTCACGTTTTCGCGAATGCTCTGGGGCTGGATTCCATCACCTTCTAGTAGAATGGGAAATCATATTTCGCTCCCTTTTCTGTTGGCAATATTTCTTATTCTACCTTTTAGCAGCAAATTGTCTGCGTAACCTAAGCAGTTTAAATTAATTTATATAAACTAATATATATATCACTCCGCGATTAATTTAAATAATGTAAATTAAACAATATATTTTTATATGGTAAATATTATGATTGTACAATTTACTTTGTGATCAAATTATTAACACATCATCAATATATTTTACAAGCAAACATTTTTTATTTACAGTACAATTTTCAAAATAGTTCCAAATGTTCATGCTATAAATCTGGTATTTTAATATATAGTACCTGTATGAATAGGTGCTTTTAGAAGAAACACTTAATAATAAGAGTTTATTCGCTTAAATATTTTGAATAAACATAGAATATGAAAGTTCATATTATTAACCTTAAAATCGGTCCATTTTCTATAATTTATTATTTATTTATTTATTTTAAGATAATTAGAATTAATTGTGTCTAATTTTATTTATCCATATATATGAGTTCAATAAAATTCGTTAATTTCATATGATCCGAATCTTTGAAGAATATCGGTATTTAGGTGTTTTTATCCACAAATTAAACGTTATTAATTATTAAAAGATAATAAAAATGCTTTTAAATTTATAACATTTAAATATTATTAGAAATTAATATTTTTTTTTTTATTTTTTACTTTTTTTGGAAGTAATTGTTAAGAAGAAGATAGTTGAAAATATATCAAATATTTTACCAAATATGCGTGACCATTAGATTTACAAAAAAAAAAAAATTGTTTGAGCTTGCAAATATTTTGTAACAGCGTCAAGTAAAAACGAGAGAAAAAGTTATAGTCGGTCAAGACCGACCATATTATACCCTACACCACAGAGTATTTCGCGGAATAATTAGTTTCCTTCTTGATTTTATTTTAAAACATCAAGAAGTACTAAGCCCTCCCGCCACGTCACGGCTTATTCCAAGGGAGGGTAAATATGGTATTTCCCATATTCAAGTTTTGTTCACTTTATCATTTCTAAGTTATTAGAAAGAAAAGTTAATCAAATATTAAATACAATAAAGTATACTTTAAATATACTTATGTTTTTTTTTTGCATATAATATAATTATATCGAAATTGTAAGTTAAGTTTTACAAAAAATATAATATATATATAAAATATTTAAAAAATGTTTTACATTGCTTTAAAATTAATAAAACAATACATAAACTTTTTAATTTTTTTAAAACCTTATTTATATAATTATTCCTAACTACCTTAATATGCACATATTGCGTCATGGTAACTATGAATAGTTTCATAAGTTTTTGCACTTATAGTACTTTTGTCAATATTTGATAAACACCAGTCTATCGGGGTTGTACTTTTTGTAGTGCTCGTCGAAATTAAAGAGTCAAATCCCCTATCTTTAAGTTTTCTCTCAGTCGGACAGAAATTTTGTTGTCTGCAAATATTAAAATCTCCAATAATGATGGATTTTCTATTAAAATTGCCACCGAGATTTTGAAGGTTATCTAACTCTTCATTTAATGATCCTATTCCTGTATAGGACCATTATTTGAATATCAATATATTTAAATATCAAAAATCAAACGTTTTATTTGCAGCGTGAATTTGTTTACTATCACAGTACTCTATTAAATTTGCGATTTCATTTTTAATGTAAACAATTATTCCCCGTTTGCATCGTCTAATAGCAACTTCGTTTGAATCTAACCGCATTCGAGGTAAAATGCTAAAATCTGGAATATCATAATTTTCATGACTCAAAGTCCAAGTTTCGACGAAACATAGGATATCGGATTCCATCATTAACTTGTCATTACGTATATCTTCTACATGTGCATGAAGGCTTTGAACGTTATGACAAGTAATATTTAATGAACTTCTGCCCATTAAATTATCAAAATGTGTCAATAATTTCTTACCACTTTGAAGATGGTTAATCTCTACTTGAACTGAATCACTTCAAGTCACATTTGGTAAATATGCTGGAAACTTTCCAATTAAGTAAAGCCCCGAAGCACTAGTTGCTCGACTTCAAGCAATATACAAAGCGGAACGTTTCATACCTGGTTTCAAATGAACAGCTACGCTTGTATACGTTGCTCCTTGGCTCTTATGGATCGTTATACCTTCAGCAGGAACAACTGGAAATTGCTTGCGGTCAATATTTACATTTTCATTTCGTTTATATTGAAAAGATCGCACCAAAATTTCTATCGGTGTCCAAAGAGCCTCGTCTGGATGAGGTTTATGTGATCTGGTTAAAACTCCAACGGCAGCATTAGGAAATTTAATCCACAAAGTAAGTGGCTTACGTTTATGATCAAAGTCAATTTGCATAAGTTGCCCTATTGCACCATTGACTAAACCATCACTGGTGTTTATATTCACCGTAACCATATATTTTGCAGTTGTTTTCAGCTTTAAATCATATCGTAGACCCTGTGTTTCGGAAGTGTTAAATGCTTTTACGCTTTCCAAAATACAAAATTTTGGTTCTCTCTTGAAAGGCCTGTTGATTTCACACTATCATTGGCGTAAGCTATTACTTCTTCAGTAGATATTCTATTTAGTTTTATGTTGTTCCAGTTATCAACTTCAATGTTTGTGTACAGCAAATGCATTGCTTCATCTGGAACATTTAATTCAAGAACTTCCCGAGATTTAAGTAGAGAAATATCGTTTTGTGACATTTTTCCACAAGCCAATTTATTAAGAGCTCTAGCAAATAATTGATCTTCTCTCTGTCTCATTATTTCTGTAAGTTCGAAATATTTAAACATGTCCCACAGTGAGGATCCATATATGAGACTATAAGGATCATTTGATGGGGCCGAAAATATTCAACTATCACCTACAGGAGGAAGTTGTCTTAAATCTCCTAATACTACCAAAGAGATTCCACCAAATGGTTGATTTGATTTAAATACCTGCATTAATCTTGCATCAAGATATTTAAACATTTTTGATCCCACCATTGATATTTCATAAATAATAAGCAGTTTCAAATGTAAAAATTTTGAGTACAACGCATTTGCTGTATCGTGGCTTAGTGGTCTAAGTTCTGCCGCAGATTGATTTATGGGCAATGAAAACATTGAGTGAAGTGTAGCTCCATTTGGATCCGTACCTGGCACATAGTTCAATCTATAATTTACCGACAGATATATAGCTGATATAAGCCTACATTTACCAACTCCAGCCCCACCGCCTACAAATTCGTAAAATGTATTTCCCGTTTTTATATTATGTAACAAATGAGTCAAATAAAGCTTTTGTTTGATATTCAGTGATCTGACCATTGTTAATATATCTGTTTCAGCTATTAGAGGAGGCAGTTTAATTAAACGAATTTAACCGTCAGGAGATTCTTCAGTTTGCCCGTTACTGGTATATTGAGAACATTAATATTTGAATTAATTTCAGGTATACCAAGAACTCTAAACTCGTCGTCAACAGTAGGATTTGCTTCTTCATCGTTGCCATTGCTTTCAGATTCGTTTTCATTTCTAAGATGTTGAAGAACAAGAATCCGCTGGTAAATTTTGAAGCTGATCACGAGGTCTTAAAATAAAAACTCGTTCTTCTGGTCTACCTGAATTAATATATATATCAGCGTTACTACTTTCTGAAAGATGCATTCCCAAACAACAATATGCAGCTTCTTGTGCAGAAATTTCAGATCCGGAAATAAATTTGTGACCAATGTGTTGTAGTTTTTGCTCAATGGAAAAATTTCCACCTCTTATTTCATCAACCGCATCGCGTAGAATTCTTGAAATTCCCCGATTTGACTTGTTGATATAGTTAACGATGTAACTACAACACGCATATGCATCCAAGATATACTGGATATTCATATTAGCTCTATTTAATTGCAAAAATTTTGGATTATATGCGTTAAGCATTTTATCCCCAAACTTTCTACGTAAAAAAATTTTTGGTTTTTTCAAAGTAGATTGTAGAGCTAGTTTATAATTTTCATACGACATATTTATTTGCTCATGATTTAAAAAATATTGAAAATTATTCAAATTTGTTACTTCTTCAGAACTTAGATTTGAATTCAAAAAATTTTGAATTCTGTCATATGCCTCCTTATGTTGAGTTAAATGCTCAAAGTCTTCTGGAAGGGGAGTAAGAATTTCCGTTTGAGGCATTGGGGGATATGGAATACAATATCGACAAATTCTTTCTCCTCTGTATTCCCTGGTACAGGACCGATTATGAATTTGTTTTTGATAATTTATATATTGGGCAACAGACGGGACACTACCATTTGTGCTGATATATTTATCAATAAACTCGACAACGGACGGGAATGTGGATTGATCGTTTAGATCAATTTTGGGAGCATCTTTTAGCCAGTACATACCATGAATGTGTGGAGATCCTCTTTGTTGGAATTCAACCCTCCAATAATATTTTTGTACATAGTGGCTATCAAATATTCCATTGTTCATTTTAAAAAGGGCAAATAGTTGTCGAAATCTGTAATCAAAATATCGTGCACAAGTAATAGAATCGCTACGTATAAGTCTAGCCTTTTCCGTAAAACTGAGGCAACTGGCATCCTCTTCCATTATAACTGTATTGTCAACAGTTTTTGATAAGATTACCAGTAATTCATTCCATTTTGTTTCGGCAGCAGACAGTGTAATAAAAAACGTAGGAAGACCAAATTGTCGAATCATTGCAACTGCTCTTTTCTTCTCAGCTTCCCAATGAGCCGGAGAAGATCTAACACCTTTTAGAATTTTATATCCATCATCATGTTGAATCAGGTTATTCATAAAGACATCATTAAGAGCATTACCCGCTGATCTAGTATGTTTGCGTAAAGATGTAGCACTCTTTATGGATAAGAGCTCTAGCTTTTTATAACTATATAGTAGCATATCTATTCTGCAAGCACGTCTGTCATATCTGCGATAGAACAATTTTACTGTTAGTTTCAGGACAGGATCTTTTGATTCCACCATATATAGTAACGAATGCGAGTTCTTCTGAATCTTCATCCATTATCATATCTAGGGGACGTTGTCCTTCTCCAGGCGCCATTATAACTCTTTGTAAGGGAAGATTTTCAACAGGCACATTATCAAGTAATGTTTCTTGTCCACCTGGATTTAAGTTTTCCATGTCATATTCATCGAAATTATTGCCATTGTTGCTGTTTTCATCGTTTTGATTAGAGAATATATTATTGATTATATTTTCATCCTAACGGTCGGCAACAAATGGAACAACATTTTGTGACGGAAAACAATCAAACCAAGTACTATCAATTGTTATGCCGTGTTTAATGTATAAATCTGTTGTTATTAAATATCTGGCAGTCTCAATAACTTTAGCCGGTCTTATTGTTTCAGTCATATAGTCATGCTGATATTCAAGACGTCGCCTTAGATGTAGCTGAATTACTTGTGCTTGGTCAAAAGTCTTAGGAAGAGCTGTAACTGTGTTATTAACTGAAACAGGAACATTTACAACAGCACCTCGTATTGCACTTTGGCGTTCAAAACCCAGCGCTACAATAATCATGAAAGGAAGTCTGGCCGTCTTTGAGACATACAGGTATCTCAGGATAATCGAGCCCATTTGATAAATGAATATTTGGCCTTCTGTTATTTTTTATTAACCTGCTGCAAGTTTTACAAAAAAAATATTTGTTATTGTTTGATGGGAACCTTTCAGAAAGACAAAATACATCAATTATAAAATCGGTACTTACATTATTACGATCCTTTGACAGTTGTTCTACCTGATGTGTGAACCAAAGCCCTCCGCAACAGGTACAAATGATGGTAGGACCTTGTTTGATGGCATCATTATACGTCTTAATGTATTACTTTCTTGTTCCAAGACATGGAAATTTGAATCACTTCGTCTTACTTGATGTTCTGCCGTATTACGCATTTGCTCCTCTTGGCTATAAACTGGAGCATGGCGTCTAGTTTGATGTTGCATCGTATTGCGAGCTTGTTCGTTTGTCCTATAAGCAACATCTTGACGCCTCGTTTGATGCTCGGATGTGTTTCGAGTTTGCTCGTTTGTCCTATAAGCAAAATCTTGGCGCCTCGTTTGATGATCCAATGTGTTACGAATTTGCTCGTTTGTCCTAAAAACTGGATTACTACGTCTAGTATGATGATCTTGCGTATTACGAGACTGTTCTTCTATTCTGTAAGAACGATTAGATCTTCTTAACTGATGCTCCAATGTATCTCGGGCCTGCTCTTCTTGGCGATACAACGAATCAGCTCTTCTAAGTTGACGACCAACATCGTCGCACCCTCTTTCTATTGCCCGATACAACGGATCGGCTCGCCTGTACTGTCGGCTGGCATCATCACATTCCTGCTCTGCTGCTCCGTAAAACGGATCGGCTCGTCTGTACTGACGGCTAGCATCATTATGCTCCTGCTCTGTTGCCCTGTACAACGGATCGGCTCGTCTGTTCTGTCGGCTGACATCATCACGTTCCTGCTCTGTTTCTCTGTACAACGGATCGGCTCGTCTATACTGTCGGCTAGCATCATCATGCTCCTGCTCTGTTGCCCGGTACAACGGATCGGATCTCCTGTCCTGTCGGCTGGCTTCACGTTCCTGCTCTGTTGCCCTGTACAACGCGTCGGCTCGTCTATGCTGTCGACTGGCATCATCACGCACCTGTTCTGTTGTCCGGTACAACGGATCGGATCTTCTGCATTGTCGGCTGGCTTCATCACGTTCTGCTCTGTTGCCCTGTACAACGCATCGGCTCGTCTATTCTGCCGGCTGGCATCATCATCACGCTCCAATTCCGTTGCCCGGTATTGTGAATTAGCACGTCACGTTCTTGCTCCGATCGGAGCATGAACGATCCATTCAGAGGATCTGCAAAGTGCAGAACATCGATCCAACGATGTTCTGCACTTTGCTTATGTGTTCTTGGCATTTTGTACTTTCCGCGAAGAGACCTTTCTATTTAAAGACTTAATTTAAACTGAATAATTTTACGTTAAATTTTGTTAAATTATTTATAGACAGGTAGTTAAATTATTTATAGACAAACTGAATATTAACAGGTAGGTTTACAGGTGTATGTTACCTGGTAGTTGAATTTTTGTAAACAATACAATTAACTTTAGTGTTACCTGAATGCTTTCATATTTTATCATTGCATTAAGGTTATTGTTCCTTACATACCTGATGCAGTTACATTACATAATGTAGTGTTATTTTAATTTTAGTACCTTAATTATACCCAACACCTCCATATGTGTTATGTCGCAATTTTGAGATAATTTGATGAAATTTGTCATAATCTGCCCATTCTTTCTACAGTTTTAACTCTCAAAAAATTTAAATATTTTAATGAAATGAAATAACACAAATATGTTCTATATAAATCCATGTGCCAATTTTCATGAAAATCGGTCCATAATTTACAATAGCTCCCATATAAGAACCAATAGCACTTATACATATGTTACTTATTTCTGTCTAGTATTAGGTTACATTTTTGTGGGTTGATGCACAATAAAGATATTTTCAGAAGAGGGGTTTATATGATAGCTATAGTTAATTATGGACCGATCTTTATGAAATTTGCAAAAGTAGTTTTGATTTACATAAAACTTATTTGTGTCAAATATTAACATTGTAGTAATATTTTTATGGGATTTATGTACGTTAAAGTGATTTTAGAGAAAGTGTTTTATATGGGAGCTATGATTAATTATGGACCGATCTTTATGAAATTTGCAAAAGTAGTTTTGATTTACATAAAACTTATTTGTGCCAAATATTATATTAAATGGAAAATTAAAAATACTATTACACTAAGATTGTATATATGTATTTATATACTTTTTGGTGATTACTGAAATTGGGACTCATATGGGAGCTATGGTCAATTATGGACCGATCGGCATGAAATTTTGCAGGGTCACTTATAC
>MINK01006126.1:0-18033 GCA_001735545.1 Phormia regina
AAAAAAAAAAAATACAAAAAAAGTATGACAAAAAAAAAAAAAAAAAAATTAAAAACATAATATAAATTAATTTAAAATTTAAAAAATTTGTGACTAAAACAATTATTCAAAAATTCTCTTAATAATCTTGTATAAAATAAAAAACTCTCTTTCAAAACTTACTCTTATTTAATACTTAAACAAAACATTAAATATATTTAATATTTTATAACAGAAATTAAAACTTTTTCTTCAATAACTTCTGGTTTCATTTTAATTAAATTATTTGTAAAAGCCTATACAATTTTTATTAATTTTTTTGCACTATCAATAATGCAAGAGCTAAAAAATTACAAATTTCTTTAAAGAGCTCAATCAAAAATAAGCTCTCTGCGAGTTTTACAAAAAACAAAAAAACAAAAAAATAAAAAAAATGTGTATAAAAAGTAATTCATTATCACGTTTCATACACGTTCATATTGGCAAATTCACGTGATAACTAAGTGAACAATTGAAAAAACAAAAAATGGTTTGGTATATTGGTATTGGTTTATATCAGTCCAATAAGAAGGGAGTGTTTTATTAAAATTAGTTCTTTGTAGTGATTTAATTAAAATATTCTCTTTTAAATTGCCTGCCTATATTGGCATATTTGTATAAATAAATATGTGTGTGTATGTTTATAAATTTATATATTTAAGGTCTATATATAGTTTATATTAATGAGCTGATAATAAATTCATATATTTATATTCCGTCTGAGTTTGACAATCTGTTTATAACTGTGCCATATACATATTTATACTGAGTTTGAGATAATCAGAGGGCCTGTTTTTAATATTACTTTTCATATAAGGTGAATAAACAAAAGTAATTTTAATTTTTTAAAAATTAAAATTGTTTAATTCAATTGCATATTTTTCAAAGTCGCTTTTTTTCGGATCCTGTGGAATTTTCGGAGAGAACTTTGTAAAATTATTTATGTCTCCCTTAATTTTAAAGATTCTAATTTTAAATTCTCTGGCAGACATAAAATTAATTTTCTAATAACGGCTACTCTAACATTATAATATATATTTTGGTAAATTAAATATAGTAAGCGCCGATTTAGTGAAATTTTAATTCATACATATTTAAGCTGAAAATATCCCCTTTCATATGCCGTAGATTTTATGGAAATATCTTGTTGGGTTCGGAAGTTACATCAATTTAAAAAAGAAGCTATTTCGGTGTAAGGTGCCGATTTAATAAAATTTTAATTCATACAAAAAAATAAATAAATAAATAAATAAATAAATAGTAATAATAATTTTCACAAAATTACTTGCTTCTGATTATGAGCGCCTGATAAAAAATCCAGCTTCGGTGAATATTTTTCAAAGTCGTTTTTTATCGGATTCTGTCAATTTTAAAGCTTATATAATAAATATCACTAAATTATTTTCTGCTGCATTATGAGCGCCTGGTACAAAATCGGTCCTTTCTTATCGTATTCTGGGGGATTTTAAGAGTGGATTTTATAAAATTAGTCTCGTATCTCCAATTTTCAACATTTAAACAATTTTAAACATTTTCGTTTCAAATTTCACAAAATTCCTTACTGCTGAATTATGAGCGCCTGGTAGAAAATCGAGTTTCGGCGAATATTTTCAAAGTCGTTTCTTATCGGATTCTAGCCGATTGTAATTTCTTTCTATTAATTTTAAATATTAGAAAATAAATATAACAAAATTACTTGCTGCTAAATTATGAGCGCCTGGTAGAAAATCGGGTTTCGGGGAATATTTTTCGAAGTTGTCTCGGATTCGTATCATCTGCATCAATTTTAAAGATAAGAATATAAATAAGTATCACAAAATTAACTTACTGATAAATTATGAGCGCCTGGTAGAAAATCGAGTTACGAAAGTCCACTTTGACGGCTACTTGCGGACTTAGGGGACTATATAGCGAATATTTTTTTCAACGTCGTTTCTGGGTTATTTGTGTCTCCATCAATTCAAAAGATTATAAATATCAGAAAATTTATTGATGCTGAATTATAAGCGCGTAGTAGAAAATTGAGTTACGAAAGTAATTTTTGTCGGTTTCTTGAGGACTTTATTTTTCTTTCGCATTTTCTGTAAATTTAAATATTATGATTTCATATTTCACATAATTCTTACTGCTGAATTATGAACGCCTGGTAGAAAATCCGGTTTCGGTGAATATTTTTCCAAGTCGTTTCTTGTCGGATCGAGTTACGAAAGTCATTTTTGTCGGATCCTTGGAGACTTAGAGACTTTATGACATTTTTCGCATTTTCCGTAAATTTAAATATTATGATTTTAAAATTTTACAATATTACTTGCTGCTAAATTATGAGCGCCTGGTGGAAAATCGAGTTTCGGAGAATATTTTTCCAAGTCGTTTCTTGTCGGATCCTGTCAATTTCAAAGTTTAGAAAATAAATTTTAAGAAATTACTTGCTATTGCATTATGAACACCTGGTAGAAAATCGAGTTACGAAAGTCATTTCGTCGGATCCTTGGAGACTTTTTTAACTCCAAGGATTTTAATAAAGATTTTGATTTGAAATTTCACAAAATTATATTTATTTGCTGCTAAATTGTGAGCGCCTGGTAGAAAGAAAATTGAGTTACAACGAATAATTTTCAATTTTCATTTTTGTCAATTTAAATAAAAAATTTTCATTTAAAATTTGTCAGATAGAAAAATGAAATTGGCTTTTGAATTAAGCATTGAGGCTTTAGATGTAAAACTTATGTTGGTAAATTAAAGAGTGTAAGCGGGGTTTTTATTAAATTCTAAGTCATGTATCTTACATAGAGAAACAAAAAAATAATATTACATATATTGCAATGTATTTAGTTGTTTTTAACTTTTCAACAGAGAGACAAAAAGTTGGGTTGTTGTATTTGAAGCCTCGACGATTATACCTGTTTAGTGTGCCCTACATGTATCTTAAAGCTGAAAAATGTCCTGATTCGTATATTTTGTGCAAATATCTTATTGGTTTCGGATATTATGTCGATTTAAAAAAGTCAAGTTCACAAATTTACTTGCTGCTGATTTTTGAATTTCTTGTAGGATCCTAGAAGACTACTTTATAAAATTATTCGTACCTCCGTCATCTTTAAAGATTTTGATTTAAAATTTGCCAGGCAGATAGAATGGGCTTTTAAACTGAGATATTACGATGAAATCAAAATAGTAAGTGGCGATTTTACAATTGATGGAAATTTATATAATTTTTTATTGTAACTATTATTTTGGTGATTGGTGAATTTTTTACTGGTAATAATATCAATAATAATAATAACATAAAAATATATATTTTCTTTTCAATTGATTTAAAAAAGATTATTTGAAAAAAATCCGGATATTTCTAAATATTATTTTAAATACTTGCAGCATATGAGAAAATTTCTTAAAAAACTATGCTAATATAGTTATCAAATAAACACAGCCACCATACCTAACATTTTCAACATGCTAATCGATTTCGAATGACCATAATTTATTAAATTACTATATAATAAAAGTATTTGCTATATAAATTCTTATAAATATTAAATGTCACTATACAATTTAATTTTCCGAAAACATAAAAAGAAACTTTATTAAATTGTTTGTTGTCAATTATTATTAAAGATATTTTGATTTTGACCAATAAATCGGTTCAACAACAATATATAAAAAATTCCATTCAATATAAAACGAAAACAAATTCATGTCTTGAGAAGTTTAATTTAATTTTTTATTGAGAGAAAATATGAAAATAAATATGATCAAAACGGGCAGGTGGTCAAGACCTAAATTGCTTGTTTAACTAATTTGACATAGAGTACTAAGATGACATCTGCTAATGATAAACAATAGTGTGAATCATATTAAAAAAAACATAGTTTCTTTATTAAAAATGCACGCGTATGAAAGGATTTATTTTATTGATTTAATTTTTATATTGGTAATATCACCAGGTGGTACTCTAAATAATGGATTTAAATTTTTAATCGTGATATTTAGAAAATTTGCTAATTGAATTTTCCTATTTGCTTTAGTTTTTGCATTTTAAATTAACACAACAAAAAATAATTGAGTGTGAATAGGATAATGCTTTTTTTTTTCTTTATTTCTTTCTACTTTTAAATATGCAAAATTTTTAAAAATTTAAAAGTTCGTTTCGGGTACAACCGTGATGTTTTAGTATTGAACTATAGTTTTTACATAAAAGTGTTAATTTAATAAAAAAAAAGAATGTTTTTTAATTCATTTAGCTTTCATTTTAATCAAATTATAAAATCTTAATATTTCCTACAACTAAAGTCTGCTTATCATTATCTCCAAGGGGACATGTTTACTATAAGTTTTACCTCTATAGACGTCATTGCGCGTCATATGATTGCAACAGGAATGACGATTTGTGTCATTGCACGTAAAAGATACTAGCTAGGACAAGATGAATGATAGATGGATAGATAAACTGATTATAAACTTTCCCTGAAATGACTTTTATAATCTTAAATGTTTTTTTATTTTTTCTTTCAATTGTTTAGTTAGCTGTCACTTAGTTTAATTACGTTTTTACAAAATAAAAATATATTTTGTTAAATATTTGTATTATAAAAATTTATTAAAATTCAAATAAAATAGAAAAAATAATAAAGGGAAAAATAATAAAAATTATAAAAATTACGTTAAAAGTTTTTGAATTACTGTAGACAACTAAGTTATAAATTAAATTATTCCACTATTTATAAATTATACTTAAAGATTGTGATATTAAATACGTAAAATAAACGTTTTAGAAAAGAATCAGCGCGTGTTTGTAATTTTGTTTTCTTCATTTAATTTATTTACAACAATATAACCATAAATGTTGGCAGAAAAAAAGGAAAAAATGCAATAGAATTTCATATTAAAATAGTTAAAATACAAACAAACTGATAAGAGTATTCTAAACTTTTTAGTTACATACATACATATGTAGCTGTAAAGAAATATAAATAAGGAAAAATTTAAATGGGTGATTCAACCATTGAGAATATTGTATTTCGATGGAAAGGGATTAACAACAAAATGTAACAAAGAAAGCTAGAAAATGGCTCAATATGAAGTCCTAAAAATGTGTTTTTTTTTTTAATTTTTAATTTTAAATCAACATTTTTCCGAAAACCCTCAGATTTTGGTTGAAAACTTTTAAGAACATTTTATAGTTTCCCAAACTGTATACCGTTTGCTGATTTGTGCTTTGGTATATTGGAAAATATAGACTAATGTCATATAGAATGAGTAAAATTCAGCAGGGTATTCACCTTGAATACTTAAGATATTGGGCTTGCTTTTTATTTTAAAGTAATTTTTATAAAGATACCTTTCATAGTTGTATTAAATTATTAGGTTTGTTCGTTTGAAATTATAGCAAAATAATGCTCAAAAATAAACTTTTACTTAAAGAATTAAGAAAACGAAAAATAGTAAAATAAATTTTAGTGTCAATAAAAAATAATTTTTTTATTTTTGTTAAATGGATACTTGGAAACAACTAAAAAAGACTAATAGATAATTTTTTTCACATATTTTTTTACAGAATTTCTTCTATCTAATGACATGTATGATTTTTAACAATGCTGAATATCATTCATATCCGCCCATATAAACTACAGTTGGACTTGGGAGATAAGTTAAGAAATGTGGTACACAGAACTTGTAAAATCCAGGGACGAAGCCTATTGTTCAAAACATGTCCATTATTTCACATAGCTTCCATATGAAAAACGTCTTAAGTTTGACCCCTAGAAAAATCTCATAAATTTAATAAAATATATACGACACAAATAAAATATTTTGTAATCTTAAGCAACTACATCAAATTTTTTAACATTGGACTTTAACTGACCATAAGCTTCATTCATACCTTTCCTAAATTACTTAAACCTGATAAATATGTCAAAAATGTCAATATGTACACGAATTCATACATTTTATATAAGTACAATTTTAAAGAGATCAGTCCATACTTGACCATGATGGTCTTTTCAAAAACCCCTTATATGTGCATTAATTAGTATCACAATACAATAAAAACTTTATAAAATTATGAATCGTTAATCCAAAATTTGTAATACTTCATTCAAAATTGACCGCTGGTTTCAACAAAAAACGTTTAAAAAATAAAATATATCTTCCAATTATTCTGTTTTAAAATAAAAATTTAATAGAAAATTGTAAAAATTTCTTACTACTTTTGCTAGTAAAAAATATTTTCTCTTCAAATGTTTACTACTTTTACTATTCTTGTGTGCACAGAAACGCTTTTCGAGTAACATACCTGCAAAAAATAGTATGCAAACGAACAGACCTGTTATATGTTGTTAAAGAAAATTTTATTTTATAGAATAAAAAGTGTAGATACCGTTTCGATAAAATAAAAATTATTTTTAGACTCGGTAAAGATCTTATCTTCCATAAATAATTTCTAGGAAATAATTGGATATATACGGAAAAATTGGTTTTATCGGGCTCACAATAATACATAAATATATTTGAAATGGGCAAACTATTAAATATATTATTATTTTTTTACTTCAGAAAGTACCCCTTTATAAGCCCCATTAGCTTCAGCTCTGAGGGGTCTGCTATGTTTCCCTTCCAAACTTAACTTTGTACAGTCCTTGCTTTGCTTGTAACAAATTTCAAGCAATTCTAGCCAACTGATCAACATTTTTTGTTTCTGCACCACTGTGTATTTTTCTGAAACCTTTTAAGGATTCAATAGCAATTTCTGAGTAGATATGAAATTTTTACTGAAGTTGAGACCTATTGGTTATAATCGACCTATTATTTCACGTAGTTCCCATGCAGATTTACTGCCGGTATAAGGGTTTAATATTCATAGATGCCTTAAAAATTAGATTTTTTAATTAAATTTTAATAACTTTTATATAAGTTTAAATCCTATTGCAATTTTTTATTTACCAAGAGATGTTTTTTTACCAATACATGTCAATTTTCTAAATTATCCGTTAAGTTAAGACCAGTGAAGAGATATTGGACTATAGTAAAAAGATATTAAAGACCTCCAAATAGGTGTCCCAAAATATCGAAGATATTAGAAGGAGATTGGCAAACTCTTCCCCTACACAAAAGTCTAAGAATTTTTTAGGTTAAAATATTTCGTTTTGTTAAATCGACATTGGTTTAAGGTTTAATACAATATTGAGAACTAAAAAGTACTAAGTATGTTGGATCGGAGATCGTGCGAATTTAGACAAATTAATAATTTACTGAACAAAAAATGTGGTTGCAAAAATTACAATAATTTTTATGAATTATATGAAATTGTTCATATTAAATAGAATTTTATCTGATCCATAAAAATCTATTTCCAATTGCGATAGCAATTGGTTTTTAATATTTTATAATATTTTATAAAAAAGTGAGTTTTTCAGAATATATGGAATGTAAACGTACTCTTGTTCCAATTTTTTCTAAATTTTGCATGTATTGAGTTCGGATGTAAAGAAAAAAAAAAGTTACTTTTATAAAATTAATAACGGTATGTTAGCGAGAAATCCGTTTTTCACTTTTAAGGATATCGGATGAAGAACACCCTTACCTCCCAGGGTGTTCTTCATCCGATTTAAGTAACAATTGACAGTCTTATAAATTATCTATATTCAACTTCATTTATTTGATGTAAACCAGATCAGTATTTATGCAGTAAATCGGGTTTTTAGTTTCAGGATATATGGGAGCTTTGTATGTTCTTGTTCGACTAAGCAACCAATTAGATTGCCTAATATATTTTTAGTAGTTGACACAAATTTTGGTAAAATTCACACCATTATTTTATTTTTAACTTCTGGATATATATGAGGTAGGCGTATCCAAATTTTTTCAAAACTTTTTATTTATGCATATTAAGACTAAAGTAGTATGCGTACTAAGCTTGACTTTTATACGACAACTCCTTCTGTTTTGGTCCCATCGTTGTAAGGGATGAAAGCACTTAGCGTTGATCATAGAGTTTACCATTATTATGAACGCGGAGACCTTGTTTGGTAACCTTTCAATGAGATAAGCGATAGATGTTTTAGTCACTCTTTTGGAATAGTTTACTAATTTGCTTTTAAAATCTTTGATATTTTTTACACTCTTCAAATTTCTAGGGGGAGGAAAATATAATGATTTTCAAAAGTATTTCCCTAGATTTTAAGATTTAGTGCATATTGTTCATTAAAAGTTATCATTTTGGGAAGGGAAATTTCTCTTTTTCCTTGCCCGTGGATTCGGTATTTTGAAATAGGGCGGATTTTAAGGTACCTATACTTATTTTAAAATTTCATACTCCTATTAGGCATAAGTGAAACTTTATGTAAATATAACCATCCGATTAGAAGTTATAGATTTATTTCCATAGTGAGACAGAATCTAATTATACCCTCTACCACCATAGGTGGTTGGAGCATAATGCATTTATGCTGATATATACCGTTCGATTCAGAATCACCTTCTGGGTCGATTTAATGATGTATGTCTGTCTGTCTGTCTGATCGGCTAGCTGGATGTCTGTCCATGTAAACCTTGTGAACAAAGTATAGGTCGCAATTTTGAAGATATATTGATGAAATTTGACTCAAATAATTATTTTGACCCAAAGATGAATCCTATTGAATTTCGTTATGATCGGTTCATTATTTCACCTAGCCCCCAAACAATAATTGAGTTTTAACACATAAAACTACCCTAAAAATAGAAATCCTTATGCCATTTTCATATGCATATTTCGTGAAGATCGGTCCAGAATTTACAAAAGTTCCCATATAAGACCCAATTTCGGGAATCACCAAAAAGTGCATAAATACGTGTGAGTCTTAGTATCGAGGTAATATTCTTTATTAGTATTATTTATTTTTCACTTAATACAAGTGTATGTCCATAACTGGTCCCTTCCCAAATATTGGTACACATAGGCAATGGAGTAGGGTATCATATGGTCGGACTTGACCGACTATACCTTTTTCTCTCATTTTTATATATGGATAATTCTACGTACTCTCTATCATAACGAATTCCAATACTAAGTACACAAAATACTTCAAGTTCAGGGTTCATGAACTTTAGAAAAATATGTATCATAAGACCTTTTTTAAATTCAATCCCCCACAAATAACTGACGTCAACATTTAGCACAAGCACCTCATTTACAATGTTAGTTTTTCCAACCGTTTCCTACGAATTATTTACTGCAAAAAAAAAAAAAAATAGAAACGCGAAAAATAAACAAACATTATTAATATTTTCTTGTCACCTGTCGTACTGACAGGAGTTTGTCAGATAAAACCGGATTTGTTTGTTGTTTTTTATTTTATTTTATTTTTTAAATTCTTTACGATTTCAGACAAATTTATTATCACAAATATGATAACAACACAATTATTTGCCAATTACATATTAAATATTAGCATTTTATTTTCAATTTTTTCTCTACGCTTAAAGACTAGCAAAGCTAAATTGTTTTAGCATGAAGTTATAATAAATAATTTTTATGTTAAAAGTTTAAAGAAACATTGATATTATGACATATGGAATATATAAACATGAAGGAGAAATTTTAAATTCTCATAAGGATTTTTAAAAATTTTAAGATGACAGATTTTTAAGGAAAATTTTTTCAATATTTGTTTTCTATAATTGTTAACATTTGATTTTAAGTTGAGTTTTATCTCTCAACCCTCGCATTTAAAATATGCGCCATATAATTAGATATTAACTCCTAACAACGCAATTATGCCAGCAGATGTCCAAAATCTTGAACATTTTATGAATTAAATAAACTTTTATATCAAAAATAAATATTTTTTTTTTTACTTTAATATTTACCGAAGTCATTATAAGGCCAAAAATATTTTATTTGATCAAACAGTTATATATATACGTGCGACTCAATATATTTTTTTTTTCTTTTTTGTCAAAATTGTCAATATGACTTTGAGAGCAAGAAAAGTTTGCAATTGAAAAAATTTCCATTCGCACGATTTAAGATATTGATTAGTAATAATCAATAAATTTTTATTTTTATACAAAAATAATACACAAATAAATATTCGTTGATTTATTTAAATAAATTAATTTAATTATGATTAGCATATATCCAGGCTAAAGAAGAATAATAATAATATATAATAAATAAATTATGAAAAACATTATTTATTGAATGTCACTAAAAATACGAGACACAAAGAAATCGAACAATACAAATATTATTTTAAAAGATGACAATCAATTGGTTGGATGAACTAAAATGAAATGAACTGAACGGAATGAATTTCAATAACTGGTTGGAGTTGTCACAACAATAACACATAGTTGAAACAATTCTAATTTTATGTGTAAATAGAAAATAAAGAAAACATAAATAATAAAATCATTATTTGTGTAATTGAAATTATTTGGATCAATAATAATAACAATTGAACTTTATTTAATTTATTAGGATTTGTATTTAAATTAAAATGGACACAAATTTTAATAAATAAAAAACATGCATATTTTTAAAATTTAATAAATTCGAAGAATTGAAAATAATTCCATTGAATTTACATAATTTGTTAGATATTGCGAAAAATAAAGTATGATTATATGATACATATTATGTTAATTGTTAGAGTCATAAACATATTTGTATAAATAAATAACTATATTGACCACTCCTTAATTTAATAGTTAAAAATTATTTAGAGCCTTTATGTTTTTATTATAAATGCAAATCAATTTTTTAACTTAAATGTATGCTGCAATTTTTTCAAACCTTAAATTTGGCACAAGGATGAAGCCTATTGAATTTGGTCATGATCGGCCCTGGCCTCAATACAACTGTCCTCCGGGAAACTTATAAATACCTTAAAATTATAATGTATTTTATTGATATTTAATAAATATCCATATGCCAAATTTCGTGATCGGTCCATAATTGACTCTAGCTCTCGTATGAACCCAATTTTCGAAAACTACTTTAACGTCCATAAATCCTATACAAATTTTAGTACATAATTAATATTCGACACAAAATAAATAAATATAAATAACGGTGAAAAGATCGGTCCAAAAATATGAATAATAATACTATAGCCAAATTTCGCGATAGGTCCATAATAGACTATAACTCCCATATGAACCCAACTTTCGAAAATTACTTTAACGTCCATAAATCCCATAAAAAATTTAGTACCAAATTAATATTCGACACAAAATAAATAAATAAATAAATAAATAAATAAATAAATTACAGTGCAAATATCGGTCCAAAAATATGAATAATAATACTATAGCCCCCACGTAAGCCCAAACATCCAAAAGTGCCCAAATATATGTGAATATAATTACACTAAGTATCCACATAAGTATTTACATAAGTATCCATAAATGGTCCCTTCCCGAATTTTGGTCGGGCTTGACCGACTATGACTTATTTTCTCGTTTGATTTTTTATTGAACCAAATTGGAATAGAAGTCTTCAAGATATGCTTTAATATATGGTATAACCTAGTTCATTTTATAAATAATGATTTGTCCTGAAAGTCAGAGTTAACTCCAAAAAATGATGTAGGGCCTTAGAAGGTCCCTATGAATATGAATTAATTACCGCACCGTGGCTCAGAGTCCTTTTTATACCCTACACCACTATAGGTGGTTGGGGTATTATGTGTTTGTGCAAATATTGTAACGCAGAGAAAAAATCATCCGTTCGACTCAGAATCAGTCGATTTAACCATGTCCGTCCGTCTGATTTGCTGGCTAGCTGGCTGTCCATGTAAAGCTTGTGCGCAAAGTACAGATCGGAATTTTAAAGATAATTTGATGAAATTTGGTACATACGATTTTTTTTGTACAAGGACGAAGCCTATTGATTTTGGTCATGATCGGCCCATTATTTCACCTAGCCCCCATACAAATTTTCTGCTGGAATATAGTTTTAACACTCAAATGTACCTTAAAAATTGAAAAAAAAAAAAAAATTTTAAGCATAAATCTATGTGTCAAATTTTATTAAGATCGGTCCATAATTGACCATAGCTCCCATATAAACCCCTCTTTTGAAATTCACTTTAACGTGCATAAATCGCATAAAAATATTAGTATTAACATAATGTTCGACACAAATAACATTTTTACATAGCTTCCATATAAGACCCAATCTCGGGAATCATAAAAAAGTTCATAAATACATGTGAATCTTTGTGTAATAGTATTTTTTTTATTTTGCACTTAATACAAATATAGGTTCATAATTGGCACCTTGCCGAATTTTTGTACACATAGGCAATGGTGTAGGGTATCATATGGTCGGTCTTGACCGACTATACCTTCTTCTCTCGTTTTTATTCTTTAAGTTTTTCAATATATTTTTTAACTATTTTTTAACATATTTTAAAGTACTGGGTGGTATTATTTTTTTTAAATTTAACTAGGACTGATTAGGTGAAAAATAAAATAGTTAAAATGTTCTTAGAGTCTATAAGAATATGTTTTAACCCTTATGTTGACAACCCCATACCCGGGTATGTTTTCATCTTTAAATTGACATATTCTAACTTTTGGTTGTCACATTAATTTGAAATTTAGAAGTTTGTCAACAATATTGTTAGGTATAATACACTGAAGAAAAAAGTTAAAAAAGTTTTCATAATCAAAGTTATAATTATTATTGTGAAACTAACCCTTATATTTACAAACAGTATACACTGGTATGTATAGAATAATTTTGGAAATTATAATTTAAAATGCAAATAAAATATTTGTTTTGTAATTTGTTTTATTTTTATTAATAATATAATAAAATTTGCATAGATTATAACATAGATATGAAGTTCAGTTGTCAAAAACCTAAGTCGATTGTCAAAAAAACATGAGTGTAAGAATGTGTTAGTAACAAATTCCATTGAAAACAAAAACAATTGCAGTACGTGTGCCTTTTTGAGTAATTTTTTTTTTTTCAATTGAGTTTTTTTTAAGCTTCATATCTATGTCAATAAACTATGGTTTCATGTATGCTTTTCGTGTTGGCCTTCCAGAACATATAAACTAATTAATTATACTTCATTCTTCCACTTATGTCTCGATAGAAAAGTGTTCATTAATTGATCTTTTCTATTTCAATTCTAGAGTAAAAATTTCGCAGATGTGGACATTTTGCAATCTTTTTTTTTAATTTCCTCTCGGTTGCTATTGAAATAATCTTTTGCGAATTGTTGAAGTTTTTTTCAATTTTCGTCGAAATATTTATCCATGTTCTCCACTTATCTATTGCTTCTGTTTTTATCTAATATTATTAATGATTTTCTTCAGTTTCATCTTTTTAGTGTAATGTAGAAAACAATACAGACGGTTGTACTTTCATGGATCCTTATGAACACAGAAATATGTTATTACTAAAGCCAAATATTGATAGATTATTATGTAAATCTTTCAACTCTAAAGGTTAATAAAATTATTTAAACTTTTTATTATCTTTTTCCAATGAGTGCTTTTACAGCCTTTTTTAGTTAAGTGTAAATTTACTAAGAAAACATGTAATCAAAATTTATACTTAAAAGTCTCTGAAAAATAATTAAAAAATTCAAATTAAAACAAAAAGGAAGTATAGTTGGTCAAGATCATAATAATTCCGAAAAAGGACTTATATTGGACCTGTGGTCAATTGTAAACCAACACTTTTACTAAATGTGAAATAAAATATACAAATACAGAAGAACGCTTTGCTACTCACATCTATTTGATTTTATGTCCTCTTGGAGCGATTTCTGGAATTAGTTTTATATGGGAGCTATGGTATATTATGAACTGATTCTCATAAAAATTGGCATAGTTATTCCTTAGTACATAAAACTTTGTCTGTGTCCAACATTAACATGATATTAACATCCGTATGGGTTTAACGTTAATATAATTTCCGTAAGTGAGTTATATATGGAAGCTATGGTTAATTATGAACTGATCTACATGAAATTTGGCCCAAATATTAACACTTATACAAAAATACTTTTCGCAGAATTTCATTAAAATATTGCCAGCATTTATGACTGCTAAACTTTTATTCCAGAAGGACATTTGTAAGGGGGTTGGCTAAAATAAAAGACTGATCATAACCAATTTCAATATTTGTTGACCTTATGTCAAATTTCTATTAAAAAAGATGTTTTTAAAATTATGACCAGTACTTTGTTCACAAGGTTTAAATGAACAGCCAGACAGACCGTTAAATGACTCAAAAAGTGATTTTAGATGAACGGTATACATTGGGGTTATTCTAACTTCTGTGCTTTACAAACACCTACCACATATGATAGAGTAGGATATAAATATTTAATAGGAATTAATAAATCTTAAAATCTTTCTTTTATTAATATTTTTCTTTTGAGTGTATATTTACAATATCTTGTGAGTGGGTGTAAAAGTCACACACTATTTTTTGCACTTTAAAATAAACAAAAGCATACCGGCAATAATACTCAGTGGCAGACACTTTGCCACACTCTCCACATACATATATAATTCTTTAGATTAAAAAACAAAACCGATTTTTTGTTATTGTTGTTTTTAAATATATCATATATTTTTATAGTTGTGGACTTTTGGCAAAATATCTTAAATCGAGATAAGGTAATTTGAAGAATTTGAACAAATATTTTAAATAAAATTTTTTAACATTAAATAATATTTTCTAACTTGATACTATTTCTAGTTTTGAAGACATAACTCTATTAAAACTTACTTTTCCCTAGCAAATTCAAAACTTTTTTTAAGCTTTTGTGAAAATTTTGAAAATTTGAATTAAGTTATTTTGTCAAGATTACGCTGATAAGTATAGTAGTCTCTGAATTTATTTTCTTTCTATTAAAATTAAAAATAAAATCAACAATAAAATCTAGTTATTTATTTAACATATAAAAATAAACAAAACGAAAAATTTTGTGTTTTGTTTTGTTACGTTTTCCCATTCTTTGTATTTAATAGACTCTTAGAAAAATTTTAAAGATTTCAGTGAGCATTATATAGCAAAACTATATATATAATAATAATATTAATACAAAAACAAAATTATCTATAGTTTTCAAATGACATTTTGATGACAATAAACATAAAGCAACAAAAAATATAATTCCGTAATTTACTCAACACTTTGTAGCAAAATTTATTTAATTGGAATAAATAGTGTCAATAAATTATTTTTATTTATTTTCATTAAAATTATAACAAAAATAAAAGGAATTATGAAAATTAAAATATAAAATGTATATAATTGCTTATATAAGACTACTTTGGTGCATTTATATTTAATTTAGATTTGAATTTAATTGACCTTTAAAAAAAGAATTTTATTATTAAATAAGTGTGAATTTATGACGAATCTATTTATTGGTCCTTGAATTATTTATACAAATTTTCGTGGTTACTTGTCGTAATATGGTTCCGGAGTTTTTATTGATAATGAAATTTAATTTTCATGTAAAATTGATTTCAGTTTTACTTAGGAATGCATTTTTTTCTTTAAAAAATACTAAATATTATTGCTGCAGGAATCCTATAAATATATGTATTTAACAAAATTAATATTAATCTGAAGTTGGAATTTAAAAAAAAAATTAAATTTTTTTTATGTTTTTGCAAGAAGGTGACATCATTTATTCACTAATAAAATTAGTTTTTTGTTGTAAGCTTTATCATTTTTTTAAATGTTTTCAAAAGAAATCTAATGACAGATGCGTATAAAGTAAATCTGAAAAAAGTTTTTGGCTAAGGTCTGCCACAAGCCCTATCCAAACTTTGTCAATTTTTAAAATTTTTTTAATTATTTTTCGTTAAGTTCTCAAATTGAAAATCTGAGATCAAGTTAAAATTTCTTTTATTTATATATTTCCATATGTAAGGTAAACACCCACAAAGAATTTTCTGACCCCTTATAACGACAGGGTGACTATTTTAATTCAAAGTAAATTTTTTTAAACAATGCCTTACACGGATTGGGAATTTGGGTATTTTCCTATAAAATGGTGGGAGTTTTTTTTAATATTCTGATTTAAAGACAACTTTATTTAAATAAAAAGAAATTTTCGATGAATGTAGACTATAAGCCCATTTACATTAGGGATTTCCCTTGGAAGAAATCGCTGCAACTTTTATGTTTATAGGCAAGAGGTGTGAAAAAGCAAGCGGGATAAAAAAAATTTGCACGTTGTCGCAAAGCTAAAAATTGTAGCCAATTTTTTATCAAATTTATTTTTAAATTTTCTGATTTGTTGTTTTTTTCAAACATTTTTTAAATAATTTCACAATACAAATTTATGTGTGTAAAAATATAAGGGATTTCGAAGCAACTTGAAAACAAAATGTCAGAAAAATCCCCCTACGATAATACCCAATGTAAATATGTTCTATATCAAAAAATGGGATTTTCATATTTTCGATTTAAAAATGTAAATTTTTTTTGCGAAGTCCCGTAAATTTTGATTGAAAAAACTTAACAATATATTATAGATTCATAAACAGTATTATGTTTGCCCATATGTACTTTGGAATTTTATAAAATATAGACCAAAGTCAAAACTTTCATATAAAATGAGTCAAATTTGGGAGGTTGTGTACCTTGGCCACGTGAGTAATTAAGCTTGATTTTTATTCTAAAATCATCTCTTTGAAAATGATGAAATTTTATTTTAATGAAAAAATAGTGTCAATACATTTTCGGACAAATAAACACAAAATGTTTTAATTTTTGCAATTTTAAAATTCATTTTGAGATATTTTTGGACCTGGTAAAGATATTGACTTCAAATTTGTTATTAAATATATAATTTTATATTTTTTAACTAGTTAAAAATTCGTTGAAAATACTGGAATATATATGAAAAATATGGAACAAGAACTTGCAAAATAGAGATACTTAAAAATTTAAATGCAAATAACTCGGTTGTAAGCGATCTTACAAGGGACTACAATATATTAAACAATTTTGGAATCGAAGAAGAACTAAGAATTTAGCATATGATTAAAAATTCTTTATGTCAGAGGTACCCTAATTTGTGATCCTTTATCTCCGCTGTGGTAGAATCAGTTACGTATATTCAAAATTTCAAAAGTTTTATTGTATAAAAACATAATATATAAATTAAAATTAAATTTTATATGAATAATATAATGACCATCATATGAACGCAAAAGTATCACAAAGTCCACTATTGTTTTTCATTATTTAGGACCATGTCTCTAAATTAAAAATTGTAGAAAATTCAAAAAGTACCATCAGAATAACAAAAAATTACCACGAAATCCCTTGTTATGTATTCATTTAGGACCAAAGATACTCAATTTCATGTTTCTAAATTCATTATTATAAAAAAAAAAATAAAAAAGTGCCTTAAAATAACAAAAAAGTACCACAGAAAATTAAAAAAGTACCATTAAAATAATAAAAAATTATCACAAAGGCCCCTCTTATGAATTCTCATTAACTAAGGACCACATATACCAAATTTCATGTTTCTATGTTCATAAGTATAGAAAATTCAAAAAGTATCATAAGAAGAACGAAAAAGTACCCATACAGAAAATGCAAAATGTATCAATAGAAGAAGAAAAAAGTACCAATACAGAAAATGCAAAATGTATCAATAGAAGAAGAAAAAAGTACCAATTCAGAAAATGCAAAATGTATCAATAGAAGAAGAAAAAAGTACCAAAAAGTCCATCTTTTTAAATTGTAATCTTTAAGTACGTGTAATTTAAGTACAAAAATTCACTTTTGTGAATTCTTATCTGCATAGGACTACATTTTCTTAATTTCATATTTCTATGTTTAATGTAATTGAAAATTCATTATTAAGTTTAAATAAAATGTAATTTCCCGCCTTTACCCCTTTTTTGGTACTTTTTTCACATATCGTAGTATCAAAAATTGTATTCCAATAAATTTCTAAATTGTAGTAGTATCCCATATTAAAATCCATATATGAATATTTCAATAAATATAAAAAAATGTTTTATGAAAAA
>MINK01006130.1:0-13728 GCA_001735545.1 Phormia regina
TTGCGTAGACTTTATTCTCTTGCTGTTTATTTACCTTGCCGGACTAGGTATTTAGTTGCTCATGCACTTTTGATGACTCATGTGTATTTGGTACTACTTCTTATAACATTACCAGGCTCAATCGTATTACGAATATGATTGCTCGTTATGTATACAATGTTTCTCTTCGAACGCATATCATTGAATATTTGAAACAATTTTTGGGTTGTTCTTTTAGGAATTTTATTTCATAACGTAATGTTAATGTTTTTTTTAAGTTATTAAATCTGGTTGTCCAGTACAGCTTCGATCTGAGTTCACCTTTTCCAAAATAATAAATAAAATGTAAACAATTTGTTTAAGTCTTATTGACTTTTGATTCATATAGAAAAGGAGTTTTAATATTTACGAAATTACTCTAAAATATTATGAACTAAAATCAATGAAACTAATGTCATCTATCTTTTAAAGTCACCAAGTATAATAAATTTAATCGAATAAGCCTTTTACTTAATTTTATTTAAAAATTATTTGAATAAAGTTGTAACAAAGAAGTTTTGTTCCAACTTTAGATAATAAATTTCTGATGAAAAAATTACCATAAAAAATACATTGAACTCATAATATTTGAAATATTGATTTCAAATATAAATATCTTTATTATACTAAAAACATTGCCCATTTTAATGAAACGAAAATCTTGAACATATACTGTTGATAGGTATTGTATTCTGACATGAAAAACTACTAGATAACTGCAAAATTTTCTAAACTGAGAACTGGACATTTATACATCTTTGAAATCTTTTAAATAGAAATGTGTTATCCTTCTTCATTAACTAATGATAGAGATTGAATAACTTAACATCACAGTTAAAAACAAGTTTTTGTAAATTTTTTTTCTTAATTCATATTGATTTCCTTCCGTTATTTTCGAACCCAAATAACCCAACCTAAGTAATAAATAAAACCATTGAAAGGTGTTTGGCATAACACGCAATAAATTTGTTGAAACATTTTAACACAATATTCTGCCTAGAAATTGTGCTAGCAATAGATAAAATACTAATCTTATCAGCAGAAATGATAAAATTTTATTGAAAAGATAAATTGTCAAGTTTATGTAAAACTAAACAAACAAACTCTTATAATTAAAAAAAAAAATGCATTTAAAGTTTTCATAAACTATAACTTTAAAAAATACTTAATAATTTTTTCTCAAAAAATTTAAATAAGCCCTGAAATTTTCTTGACAATACAACAAAACACAACAAGAAAGTTTTTTTTTTACAATTTTTATAAATTTTTATTTGTGCAAATTACAATTATTTATTTAATGAAATAAATATAATAAGTATTATGTTTAACATAAAAATAATAAAATGCATTAGTTTTGGGCAAAATGTGAAATAAACAAGCAAACAAAGCATTTTTAATGTTATAATAAAATAAAATTAAACCCTGCCAATTTCGCGTGGTATCAAAAATTCAATAAAAAATATATATGTATAAACAGCTTTTAGAAATTTAACTAAATAGGCTATTTAAATCCTTAAATCTGGACTAAATCTTTTTAAAAGTATCACTTTATTTTACACACCTTTTTAGTTTTTATATGTATAGAGATATATAAAGAAATAAATCAAATAATTGTTATAGAACTTTTGTTTATACTAAAAACACTTAAAATAAAGTCCTTATAAAAATTACAATAACCGAAAATTTAGCATTCACTTTCTAAAATATCTTCCTCACCTAAAGCATTAGATGCTGATGGTGGTGCCTCCAATTTAAATAAATTTATATTTTGTTTTTGTGCTAAAAAGTTGCGCATTTCAGCAAAATTATCACGTTCTTTAAGATTTTTAGTGCGTTTTTCATAAACTAAATCAGCACTACCCTCACTATCATCACTGTCATCAAAGGCCTCTTTGAACACCACACTGCTATCATGTTCCTTGTCCTCATCATCTTCTTCTTCATCATCGTCATCTTTAGCGAATAATTCATCTACATTGATACCTTTTGCTGCCAAAACTTCACGTTCTTTTTCCAACATTACTTGACGTATTGGATCTATGCGATCCTTTAGCTGCTTAAGTACTGGTCGGAATTTTCCTTTGGTAATACGTTTTTCAAAATTTAAAATTTCCAATTCCTCCTTATGCCTCTCACGTTCTTCTTTTGCCAATTGTTCCTGTTCGGCTTTAGCCTGTTGCTCATCAAACATGTAGGCATAGAAATCATCCCGTTTTTCCATATCATTAGGATTTTGAGAGATTTCAACACGTAAAAAGCTTTCAGGAAATTCATCATCAGTTACTTGAGATTTATTTTCACTTTTATCACTATGATTATCTTTAAGATCTAGTTTGCTATTTAGAAATTTATTATACACCAACATCAACCTTTGGAAGTCATCAAAACAAACGGACAAAGCATTTTCAATGGAACGCATGTTATTAGCCACTTCCACCAATTGTTTCGTGTTATCTTTTTTCTCATTCTCGGTTTCAGTAAGACGTTGTAAGGTGATATCTAAAGCCTGGCACTCACCAGCTACTGCCACCATACAGGCACTTAGTTTAAGTGATGAATCCTGTAATACTCCTATGGGATCATTACGCGTTTTTACTACTTTATCTACATTTAAAGCTTCTAGTTCTAATGATTTCTTTTTATTTAGTTCAATGGCTAAATTTTTAAAATGATTTTCCTCCTCGAGTACGAGCTGTCTTATAAGGCAATCAAGTTTTTCTAATTCAGGATGAAGTTGACTAAGAGATGGTTTTGTAGATATGGTTAAGGCTAAACGTAATAGGAATTGGGATTGTACGTAGGCGAAGATATTATGAAAATCCTAAAATTAGATATTATGTTATGGTAGTATATTCTTGTAGATAATTATTAAATAATGTGCGTTGTATGAATTTAAAGCGATGAATTGTGATATTTTAAGCATTTGAATTTTACTTTTCTTAGTTTTAAACTAATCAAATTCGCCAAATTTATTTTATATATTGAATTAATTATTGACAAAATGGTATTCAAAAGTAGATGTTTTTCAAATTAATTTCAGTTCTTGCACCAAATTTAAACCTGTTGACACTATGTATTCAATTTTTTTTTATATTAATTGCACTTTATTAAATAAATCGCATGAAAATGTGTTGTCTAAAATTCAAGTAAAAATGTTACATCGTTTTTTTTTAATTCCTTGTATTATAAACTGGAAATCCTAATAGAACCATAATTTTTTGCACTAAATGAGAACGAAAGTTTCACTAGATTAAATGTATTGGAATCAGCTATAAAAATATTTAAATTATTTGTTGTTGTTATAAACTCATTTAGAGGACATATGCGATCACAATTTTATTACAAACAAAATTTTTTATTTTCCAAAAAAACTAAGTTCAAATCATATGTTTAAGTTTCTACATAACGCAGAAAGTTCGGTTTACTTTAAAAACTAATTTTCATTGAAATTCTAATAAAGTCTGGTATAAAAATGTTAAAAATTATTTTGAACAATATACAAAATCACTATTCCTATTTAATATAAAACTCTTTATAGTAAACCGTCTTTTAAAAAGCATAATGTATGACCAAAATAAGAAAATAGCTTGTACTTACTTTTATATGCTTAGGACTATAATCGGTGACATTGTTCTTGAAATATTCACACTCTTTTAAATCTTCCATTGGAGCATAATACTGGGAAAAACGTGCTGGTAAGGGATATTGGGTTTCTAATTTGCGGGTGGCTTCAAATAAAATCTCTGTTACCTCTTTGGCAGCTGTTATACAATCCCAGGCACGTTCGATTTGGCGGGATCTAAAAAAAATCAATTTCATCATCTTCAACTTAAGTAGCATGTTCATTTTGTCTACTTACTCTATTAATTCATGTTGTTTCATTATGATAATCTCATTGAAATAGGTCATATTACGACGTATACAATTACCAAATTCATCAATTGTCCGTATGAGATTCTCCAATTCCCTTTCTACATATTTATTGCGAAAACCGAACACATTCTTCACCACATATAAAGCGCTAAAGCTGCCGGTAACTATCAAAGAAGGTATTAAAGTTAAACGGAAAGCACGTGGTGTTATTAGATGTTCCAATATAGTAGTGCCCAATAAAATACAAGTATTACGAGCGGTAAATATTTCAGGCCACAATATTTCTTGTACCGGCGATTTATTACTCTTGTTGACCTTGCCATCGCATTTATCTTGGCCGCTATTAGATGTAGTCACTGCTGCGGGTAAAGGGGAAGCATCTTGCATAAAGAGCATACATTGCTCCAAAGCTTCTACATGATCGACCAGCAATCGTTTTGAGTATAGTATCTTATTTATGAGGCTATGGGTTATAGCCTTAATTATGATAGTTTTTTTACTAATTAGTTTTTTAGTTTAAAAATTATTATTTTTTTTATATATTTACCTGCTTTTGCTTCAGTTCGTCCGTCAATTGACGACTAACTTGTAGCTAAAAATAGCAGAATATATTATTACTATTGTTAATTGTTATGTAAACACACTTTTACACACCTTCATTTTAATGTTTATATTTTCCTTAGGTATTTTTAATTAGTTTACATTTAACGAGAAAATACTTTCCTTTTACATTAAATTTGCACTAGAAGCCTGCGCTGAAGAATTTTAACGACGGCGGCGACTTTGCTAATAATTGTCGGCGGCTGTTAGCCGGTTGAACATTGGTTTCAAGTAATTAAAATTTAATGCTGGAGCAGTGTTGTCAGTGGAACGTTATTAAAAAAAACATTTGAAAATAAGAGTTTCTGTTTAAATTTTAGAAAAAAATCATTGGAAAATTAGATTTTTCATTATATTTTTAAAAATAACAATTGAAAATTAGATTTTTTATTTAAATTTTAGAAAAGAACTATTGAAATTTCTATGTTTCAATATTTCCGAAAAGAATAATTGAAATCACAATTTCTATAGAAAATTTGGAAAATATCAATTGAAAATTAAGTTATTTATTTTGCATTCAGAAATGAACCTTTGAAAATAAGTTTAAATTTAGAAAAGAATAATTTTAAATAAGTTTATATATTTTAAATTTAGACAAGATCAATTTATAATTAAATTTTACATTTTAAATTCAGAAGAACATAAATGAAATTCAGTTTTTTATTTTGAAATTTAGAAAAGAACACACAATGTTACGTCAACTTAATTTATATTACTTTTAAGCAAATAAAATTTTGAGATTTATCAAATTCTTCTGGAGTGTAAAGTATGATTTACTTTTACTCTTTATTTTTTAATCTTAACACACGTTTTTGCTTCATAATAAAAAAGTACCAATAGAAGAAGAAAAAAGTACCAGAAAGTCAATCCTCTCGAATTCATACCCACAGGACTGTGTATCTTTAAGAACCGGAAATTCCACTCTTGTGAATTCCTATCTACATTTTCTCAATTTCATGTATCTATGATTGATGTAATTGAAAATTCATTATTGAATTTGAGTAAAGTGCAGTTTCCCGCCTTAACCCTTTTTTGTACTTTTTCTCACCCATCGAAGTATCAAAAATTGTATTCCAATAAATTTCTCAATTGTAATGGTATCCCATATTAAAATACTGATATTAATACTTTTATGAAAAAAAGTAAAAAAATAGGTACGATTTTTACCCCTTAATCGGTTGAATTTCTAAAAAGTACCAAATTTGTTTTTCTCATTTTTTTGATAAGTATATACGTGAATACGATATAAATATTATCTATATGTTCATTGGTTTCAAAGATACGTATCCTGCTAAAAAAACACACAAAACCATATGTTAAATGGAATTCTCATGGTTTATTTTAATAAAAAAAAAATATTTCTTTTTCGAAATAAAAATTGTAAATCTTTTTTTTTTTATTTTTTTTGAAAATTGATATTTTCTGGATCTTTGCGAGAATAATGACGAAAGGTTCATCTCCGTCCGTCCGTGTGCTGATTACTAACACAAATAACATATATTTATCAAACGATCCTTTGGAGAATTTTGAAATTCAGCATTTAATGTAGATTAATAAATGTGAAAGTATGAAAGAACACTATAAGGGGAAGATATTCATAAAAGATTCGGCATAGCCAAATATAGACTCAATCTCGATTCAAATATTTTAGAATATATTATTTTCAAACAAATTAAAAGTTATTGTAGCAAATTGAATAAAAAAATAATGTTTGAAAACAGAGTATTTTAATTTTTAAAATATTAAATAAAATAATCAGTAATTATATTGTACTTAAAAAATAAAATATATTTTAACATTTTGGAATTTGATTTAAACTTTTTTAAATGTACATATGTATATTGGAAATTCGATCAATATAATTATTTACAAACAAAAGATTTACAAATTTTGATGTTTGTTTATATTTTTATTACTTACATTATTACTTATTTATTAAATAAAAGTTCTAATTAATCACTATTCGATATAATTCATATTATGTTTATATTTATATTGTGGTTTTAAAGAAATACATTGTTTTCTATTTGTAAAGTATTTATAAAAAATATGTCGGTATTTATAATAATGTACTTTGTTAAAATAATGCAAAGCAAACAAATATTTTTATATTTTAAGAACATTTTAATGTTAACTTCATGCCTCTACAAGAGAAATATTTATCAAAACAAACGTCATTTTGTCTGAATTGTAGAAAGTGTTTTTATATCTATTAAATATAAGGGAAAACATATGTCATAATAAACCACGTAAATAGTACCAACTACAATAAAAATAGCGTATTTTAAAAAGCAAAGTTTTATACGCTATGTCCCGAATGTCCTTTTTCTTTTCCGCGCGAAAACAAAATGTCGGCAGAACAACATATACGATTTTTCTCCATTTTGCTTTGAACAAATCATAATTTCATGTTTGCCGTCAGTGTCACATTCAATGCCTCTTCCACTTGTTTGGCAGACATGTTTGCTCGAATAATTGATAACAATTTGACTTTTTTCTTGACAAAAATTTGTCAAAGTTTAAAAACATGTACATATATAGTCTACACTCGACATAAACACCTATTAAATAAATTTTTTATTATATACATATACAGCATTTTCATCTTAATTTTTATATAATTATAACAGAATCTATAGAAAACAATTACAGTAGACCCGCGGAAACATGAACTATTTTTTAACAAGGATATTGAAGTTTTCGATAATGTTTACGTTTTAGGATTAGAAATAAAAATATTAGAAAAAAATTGTTCACGTTTTGTGTATGAGTGCACTGTATCAAAATATATATTTTTTAGTTTTTTAATATTATATATACCACTAATATAATACTATTTTTAAAAATAAAAACTGCTAACAATAAAGTAATTGTTGAGATGAGTGTTTGTTATAAAAATGTCGGTTTCATACCAATCCAAATCCATCTAAATTAGTTGTCAATATAATATCCTTTACGGCTGTAAATACAATTTTTATATTTTGGGTATCTGTAGCACAGGTGAAATGATGATACATCATATTTCGTATTTGTAAAAACATGTCCAATATAAATTTTTGAGCCGCTTCGTTATCACAACGTGGCCCCTGAAATTCTGGGAAAAATTCTTGCAAATCCGAATACATGATTTTCTCATTTAATAAATCGGTTTTGTTTAAAAACAAAATAATAGGTGTGCCAGAGAAATAATTTGAAATTGATTCGAAAACTTTTCTAGATTCTTTAAGACGATTACCTTGATCTTGTTCCTTAATAATTTGATCATACTCTGAAATGGCAACTAAGAATATTATGGCCTTAACATTATCAAAACAATGCAACCATTTCCTGCGTTCCGAACGCTGTCCACCCACATCTGTCATACGAAATTTAACATTTTTCACATTAAATATATACTCAATTAGACCTGTGGTTGCTACACGAACTCTCAAGATATCCTGATTGGTGGGCACATAATCCGGCATAGCAATGCGATCAATTTCACTCAAATAGTATTTAGTTGAATCGTTTAGTTGGTATTCATTGCGTCGCATATAACATTTCTGTATGCCCGCATCGTTCCATAGTTCTTTAATGGCCGTTAAATAGGGATCCTCCAAATAGGTTTTAGTCGCCGTATCAACATACATAATGAGCGTAGCGTTTTTCGTCGCATTTTCACTTTTCTCATAATCAATTTGTAATAATTCCATAGCTGTTATCATATTCTGCATGGACTGAAAAATATTTTCATGTATTAATTTAATATAATTTCTTCTTTCCTCATCGCTGTAACCATTATCATAGAGAATACGCATTTGTCGTATAAAAGTCGATTTGCCAGACTCGCCAGTTCCCAGTAATAATAATTTAATATCTTTTTTATATTGTTTTTTTAAATCCTTTAAGATTTTTTCCATTTCATTGCGTTTCTGTTTTTCTTCATTTGGACATAGACAATTCATTCTACTGATTTAAAAAAAAAAAATCTTTTCTAATAGAACTGTTTGAAATACCCAGTGATATGTAACGTAAATTATAGAATACTGATTTTTAAAAATTTATTTTATATTAATCTTAAAGTATTTTATAAATGGATTAGTATTAGTTAGTATCGATGCTTGAAACAAAGTATAAAAATAGTGTGTGTAATTACATGAAGAGTGTATACTAGGGTGGCTCCGTTTGTATGGCGAAAAAATAAAGCATCGATGATCCCAGCTCAAATTAAAACTGTTTCTCAAAATTTTGTCCTGACATTATCCGTTTCTGAGCTAGATGCAAATGAAACTAGATCCTTTATTCGAGTTTTTAGGATTTTTTCGTATTTTTTTTCCAAATGAACCATATGAAAATTTGATATCGCAAGAAAGGTCTTTAGGGCGCGCATTTAATGACATAACAAAATACGCATATTTTTCTAAGCTTTTTATTGATATATAATACTTTATACTTTTATTTAAAAGAGAGAAATAAAAATTTTATGCAAACTGGGGTATTTGTTTACCATTATGCCCACTAAGTAACACACAGAGAGCGGTTTTGTTTTTGTGATTTACAATAACAAGTTAACCGTAAATTAGTTGGTTGTATATGTGACGCTTCTTCCCGCGAAGGAAGCAGCTGATCGTTTATTTTGCGTGTATCGTAAATACAACAATTATTGAAACTTGACGTTTTTGTAATGTAATGTCTGATTCTGTTGAAAATAGAATTTTCGCACGTTGTTACGTGACAGTTGTAGGCAGTGTTGCCAAGCAATGTCTTTTTTCTTACAAATAAAAAGTATTTAACAAAAGAAAAAACCAATAAATAAATATAAAAATAAATAAACCAAAATAATTAAATAAATAATTTATTGGCTCATTTATTTTAATCAAAGTTGCTTTTTTAAGGCTTTTTCTAATAAAGAATTTATGGTAACTCTGTGATTTTGCTTACAAATGCCAAAAACAATTCTTAGCATAATTTCTATGGATATTTCGTTTAAATTTAATTTATTCCGTTCTTTGTGGAAGAAATTATGAAGTGATATATACCAATAAAAAGCTTATAAAAATGTGCGTATTTTGATGCTAAACTCCTTCCAATATAGAAACATTTGTATATAATTGAAATTATGTATTGAAAAATGGTTCCTTTGATAGAAATATGAATAATAATGTCAGGAGAAACATTTTGGGAAACGATGTCTTAGAAGGAAGTAAATTTTTTATTTGAGTTTGGAACATTGACACTTATTATTTTGGGGCCACTTTAATGTAAACTGATAAAAAAATATGAATTTTGAAATCAAATTCCAAACTCACGTTTTTATTCAAAATTTTAAATAATAAAATAAATTTTCGTAGTTTATTATCAAATAAGAAACAAGTTAAAAATTTTCCTAAAATTTATTTAAAAAAATTAAAATCGCATTCAGTTCAAATGTCCTTATATATTAATTATACATATACATATTCACTTAATATGTAGGTATATAATAGCATTAATAGAAAATATTTTGCAAATGAATAAGATTTATGAGTAAGATGTGGTATACGAGTTGGCGTGATCGAATGTAATACTGTATTAAGTAATAAAATTATAATTCAACTGATTTGTTAATTTATAAAGTTAAATTCTTATTATTTTTTATTAAACATTTATTAATAAATGAATAATTAATACTATTAAAAAAGGTTATTAATACATTTTAAAACTACTAATTATTTCAGTTATTTCGTTCAAAAATATGTTTCTCTTCTCTTTAAAATAGTGATCAATCTATTCCAATGGCTTTTAAATTATCTCTCAAAATAATATCCTTTACTGCGGTAAATACCACTTTCATATTTTCAGTGTCTGTGGCACAAGTATAATGATAGTAAGTATTTTTGTGTTTAACTTTTGTAAACAGATCTAATATAAACTTACTAGCCGCTTTACTATCATAACGTGGCCCTTTAAATTCTGGAAAATATTCATCCAAATGAGAGTACATAATTTTCTCATGAAATAAATCGGTTTTGTTTAAAAATAATATTAAAGGAGTATCATAAAACTCCTTGGAAATGCTATCGAAAACATTTTTAGACTCCCTAAGACGATTACATTTTTCATGTTCGCTTAGAACCTGATTATATTCCGATATGGCAACTAAAAATATCATAGCCTTAACATTCTCCAAACAATGCCGCCATTTATTTCGTTCTGGACGTTGTCCAGCAAGATCTCTTATATGTATTTTAAATTTATCCACTTTGAATATGTACTCAGTTATGCCAGTGGTAGCAATACGAACTCTTAAGATATCCTGATTTGTAGGCAAAAAATCGGGCATTCCAATTCGATCAATTTCATTCAAATAGTATTTAGTTGAGTCATTTAGCTGATATTCATGACGACGCATATAGCAGGCCTGTATTCCTGAATCATTCCAAAGTTCTTTGATTGCCAACAAATACTTTTCCTCAAAATATGTTATATTATCAGGATTTAATGACATAATCAGTGTAGCATTCATTGAAGCATTTTCACTTTTCTCATAACTTATTGCTAAATCTTTCATGGCAGTTATCATATTTTGCATGGAATCAACAATATTTTTATATATCAATTCAATATAATTTTTTCTATCCTCGTCGCTGTAGCCACCATCATAAAGAATACGCATTTGGCGTATGAATGTCGATTTGCCAGATTCGCCAGTACCCAATAGTAGTAATTTGATTGGTTTTTCTTTTTGTTTTTTATATTCCTTTATGTTTTGTTCAATTTGTTCTATTTCATTATCGTCATCACTTGAATAGCAGCAACCACAACAGTTCATTTTAGATTTTTATTTTGTTTTGTAAATTAAATATAGCGATTGAAATAAAACACAGCGCTTACAAAGTGAAATCAGAGTAAACTGATTTATAGCCATAAAAATATTTTATCACTTAGATGTATTAACACTAACTATGTTTATACGCCTAGTATTTGCAAAAAATTTAGAAAATAATCGTCATGAAAATACTACAATGAAAAGATGGACTAAATAGATTTTCAAAAACATATAACTTTCAATTTTTTAAATTGCATTCAAAAATTGTTCTTCAATATTTTCATCGTTAAAGGTTCTATAGATAGTGAAAAATCAGAATAATCTTAACTAATTCAGAACATTCAATTTAGACAATATTTTTTTTCCTTTTAGCCAAACGTATTTTTTGAAAAATTTACCAATAACTTCAAAGACTTAAAATTTGTCATTGTTAAATGTGTGCAGAAGTAATTTTTAATAAAAAAAGCTGGACATGGCTTCTTTCCCCAAATATCCTGCATTTTCTGAATCAGTACCTGGCAACCCTTAACTTTATCGCTTTTGTATACTGCCTAAAAGTCTGCTATAGTTTTAAAGCATAACTGCATTATAATCAGGGCTTCGAAAGAATTAATTAAATCTTAGCTTAATTCCCTAAAATCTTAATTCTGAAATAATTGTTTTTCATTCAATAATACCATTAACAAAAATATTATTTAATAATTTAAAAGCATTTTTTTGAATAGAATTAATTATTTACTAAATGGAATTCTTTATTGAATTAATTCATAAAGAATTCATTAAATTTTTGTCAATTTAAATATTTTCCAAATTTAATGAAAATATATTTCATTTAATTAATTTGTAATAGAATTAGAATTTTGTTATAAAATGAATTAAAAAATATTTTAAAGCTAATTTGTAATAGATTTGAGTTAAAGAAAATTTGAATGATTCAAAATATTTTTAAGCATTACAACACATGCTGAATGAATTGATGAATAAATTCTTTATGGAATTAATTCAATTTATATGAAATGCAATGACATTAATTTTATGAAATAAAATTATATGAATACTTTAAAACAATTAATAGGATAATAAATTTAATTCAATTTTAAAAGGTGAATTTATATATAAATTTACGATATTGTGTGTAACATGCAAACACATTAAAGATTTTATTAGGAAAAACATAATTTCGCTTTAAAATCTTTACTGTTTAGGATAATATTTAAATAATTTGAAGATAAAATATAAAAATTAAAGAAGTTCTTAGAAATTTATTTAGTCGTTCTATTGATATTGAATTTAATGATGTATTTTTTAATTTTTGTGATCTTGTCATTATTGCGGTTGATATAAATATATTAAAATAAAAGTCATAACAATAAATTATGTATTTTTATTTCATTTATTAATATAATTTTACATATCTCTCATTTGTGGCAAAAGATTTAAAACTCATAACCAGGGTAATCAGAAATATTCTCTAAAAAAACGATTTAAAATCTACTGAATTAATCAAATAAAACTGATAATATTTTCAATGTATGATGGTATTAGTGTAACATATTTTAGGGTTTGCGAGCAAAATTAATTTTTGAGGAAAATGTAGTTCGCATCTAATTAATTTTATGGACCGATTTTCACAAGTATAGATTCATAATTGATCCCTTCTCGAATTTTAGTACACAGGGGCAATGATGTAAGGTAGCATATGTTAGGACTTGACCGACTATATCTATTTCTCTCGTTTATATAATATTTATATAGAAAAGTTAAAAGCGAATTAAATCTATATTTTACACATCTATGAGAATATGCCTTTCCAACGGCATATTTTTTAATTAATCATATGTTTGCACGGTATATTAACAAAATTGGTTATAGAGGACACATATCTGCACAAGTTATTGAATTATTAGATTCAGATTTTAACAATTTCATTAATCAACGTTTATTAATACAGTGAAATACGACAAAACACAATATCTTACGGGGGAATTTAATTTTGAAAGATCCACTAGTAGTAATACCACTATTTTACCAAAACATTCTTCTCTGTATATGTATAGGTCATTAGTTGTAAGGGTAGCTCGAATTTGGAATGATTACGTCCCATATGAAGAGATAAATTTTAATAAATGTTATAAAACATTGTATATATGACATAATTAAATCTTATTCAATATTATAGCAGAATAATAGAAGGTAGAATCATTGTAGAGAGTTTTAAACTTTAATTTTTGTTATGTCAAATAACAGAAAAATAAAAAACAAAATTAAAAAAAAAAAAAACACAAAAGTAAGAATCATAGATTATAACATAGATATGAAGTTCAGTTGTCAAAAGCCTAAGTCGATTGTCAAAAAAACATGAGTCTAAGAATGTGTTAGTAACAAATTTCCATAGTATAATAACAAAGTACTCGCACATCTACAAAAACAACAATTCCTTGTATTTTGTT